>CAJNDS010002240.1:120000-142500 GCA_905221605.1 Symbiodinium natans | reverse complement strand
GCAGGACAGGAATGCTTCTCAGGACACTGCGTCCCAAGCTCAGTTCCCTCCGGCCGTGACCCCAGCAACGGTACCGCAAAGTGCCGGCCTCAATGTGCCGACAGCTCCTCAGTTTTCATCGCCAAGCGTGATCCCGCTCAGCCTAAGAGCAATGTTTTCCGGTTTTGGTGGTGCGGCAACTACTGCCACACCAGCGGGGCCACAAGCTCCAACACAAGCCCCGGGAACCCCTGTGCCCCCGACTGGCTTAGGCGGAGGAGTGTCTGGTCTCGCGGCCCCAATGGGCACGCCGGCTAGTCCGGCAGCCACTGGAGTTGATTTAATCGCACAGACGCAACAAGCGTTGCTGGAAGCCGCCAAACTCCTCAAGGGAGATAAAGGCGGCGAAGATGACAAGCCAAAGGTCAAAGAGGCTGAGAACATCCGTTTGCCGGACTTCCCCAACCCCGAAACGTATCGTGCGTGGAAAACAGCAACTCGGGAAGCGGTTAGGGCAGCCTCAGACAGACCAGACGAAGCTTTCTCTTGGATTTTAGAGGTTTACGCGAAGGATGCTGATCATGACAAGCTCCGTGAACCAGGAAAGTTCCTCACGCTGGATACCAAAATCCTAGCCGCGCTTACCAAGGTCGCCAAGGGAGAGTTATCTCGACAGGTGCTCACCTTCAAGGAAACCGAGGCGGTCCATGGACGTGCGGTACGAGGACGCCAGGTGTTGCTTATGTTTGATCAGTACTTCAAAACCAATGAAGAAGTAGGGTCGCTCTATTCAGTAGAAGACCTTTTGAAGGTTACACTGCATAGTGACGACTTGACTACATTCCTGCACAACTGGGAGTCAGTCATTGCCGGTATGAGTCATGTTCCAGAAGAAATGGTTCTGCGTGACATCCTTCTCCGCCAGATCCGCAAGTCCTCAAGGATGAAATACGACTTGGAGATCTATGATAGGGCCAAGGAAGGTTCTGCCTCACATTCCTACGCGTTCTTGTTGAAGTCCATTCGGGATTTGCTAACCCGTGAAAGGATGCGCAAGAATAGGGATAGAATCGCTAAGTCACATGGGGACAAGTTTGGAGCTCCTGTTCTTGAAGGCGGAAGGCCGCAACGCCCTCCGTCAAGGAGTGGCCGGGGAAGAGATCGCTCTGCCGGTAGCCAATCCAACTCGAAGTCAAGATCTCGCTCTAGGACCCCGTCCAGGTCTAGATCACCTAGCCGTTCACCAAGCCCAAAGCCAGTTTGCTACGACTTTCAAAAGGGTAAGTGTACCAGGGGCGACAAGTGCAAGTTCTCGCACAAACCACGCTCGCAGTCCCCTGTTCGCACCGCCCCGAAGAAAAAGCAGGTATGCACGTTTTGGAAGAAAGGCAAATGTACCAGGGGAGACAAGTGCCGTTTCTTGCATAGGGAACCGAGCCCCGCTCCCACAGGTGGTGAAAACGCAGCCCCGGCTCCTAAGGACCCAGACAAACCTAGGTCTCCATCGCCTGCGCCAATGCGCAGAAAGCCAAGCCGTGGTCGCTCTAAGGAGAAGGACAGGAGAGCCGCATGCTGCATCTCGATTGCGGCTGCAGCCTCAATCCGTCCCGAGGGAGATGACCCACAAGATGGAGAGAAGGACTACTGGGAAGTGGATTTCAAAAGGGGTGAAGCCATTCGACATCACCTGAACTACAGAAGTACTATGTACAAGCCTGAAATGTCATGCCCTGTTGCTCTTGAAAAGTTGAAAGGTACGGCCAAGGTGATCAAGACTCTTCCCGTTGCTCCCTACATTGCAAAGGTGAGTTGGGATTGGAAAGGGGGAAAAGGGGGGACGAACGACAAGACGCCATGGACTGGCAAGACTGTGTTCAAAATCAAAGAACAAAACAAGAAGGTCAAGTTTTGTGAAAAGCCCAAAGTCAGGGAAATCCCTTTTGAAGGGAAGGGGTACAAGCATTCCTACAAAGTTCGCAGGTACAACACTTGCTATGCCGATGCGGAAAATTGCCCCAAACCTGACAACAATGACCTTCAGGTTGCAATTAGGAACGCAAGGGAACTCACTATGCTCCTTGCCCGGCATGAGGGGGGAGAGAGAACCGACTGCCGTTTAGAATGTGATGAGCCTGATTCTCTCATGTGTGGGATGTGCAAGCACGTCGTTGAGAGCTCAGAGATCGCCTGTCCAGGAATCGCCACGCCCTTAGAATTCCTTGCTGATACGGGGAGCGAGGAGGATCTCATCAGCGAAGCTGATCGTGCTATGTACTTTGGCGAAGAACCGATAGGCAATGCTACTCGACAAGTAAACCTCATCACTGCTAACGGAAATGTCAAGGGTGACAAATCGGTCAGGATCGACTTCCCGGAGTTTGGCAAAGAGCTAGAGTTCTACGTTCTCGCAAGTACTCCTCCTGTTTGCTCTGTTGGAAGAAGGTGCATGGAGGACGGTTATGAGTTCCATTGGTACCCCAAAAAGCCGCCTTACTTCGTTGCGCCCAATGGTCAAAGACTAAGGTGTAGAATGAGAGGTATGGTGCCTGTCCTTGGGGGAGGAGCAATGGCCGCCCCAAGTACCAACGAAGAAGCCTCAGGATCTCTCGGACGGCCAATTCTGTCCGAGGGTTTTCAGAAATCTGCCGCCCAATAGGGCCGGCCGAGGCTTTCGCAGGAGCAGCAGAGGACCGAGATCCAGTGGTCGAGCACCCCGATCCTGAGATCTCAGCAGCCATCAATGAGGTGCCGCCAATAGACATTCCCAAAGAAAAGCTCAAAAGACCAGGTTGGGTTTCGCACCCAAATACTAAGTACTTGATTGTCGGACACAAACCAAAGACGTTTCGTACTGCCACACCAAGGTTTCCAAGATGCGAAGTCAGATCTACTTGGTTGTTCAGGGAAGGTTCTTGGGTCAAGGTTGAGGATAAAGTGAACGTCAGGGAGCTTGACAACAAAGTTGCCCGACTGGAGGGTAACCCAATCCTGAGCCTCACTATCTTCGAAGACCCCGATGTTGAACCCGACAGTGACAACGAAGGAAACGCCCGCAGTCTTGCAGAGGCCGATCTGAAAGCTGAAGCCAAATCTGTTGAGCACTTGTTCTCGCACAGGCCCAAGAATCCGTTCTGCGAGGTATGCCAGCGCGCAAAGATGTTGGCTCCCCAAGCCCGCAAAAATGGGGGCTCAAGTACCATTGTATCAAAGGCCTTTGGGGACCACATCACTGTTGACCATATCATCACTCGTGACCTTCGTGATCATGGGTTCCAGGACGAAAGGGTCGCACTTGTTGTTAAGGACGTGTTCACCAAATTTCGTTACGTCTACCCCTCTCCGACTAAGTCAAGCGATCAGTGTTATGAAGACCTTCTTCATTTCCTAGGTCAAGAAGACACAGTTGGGGTTTTCTACTCCGACAACGCACCTGAGCTTCATGCAGCTATCAAAAGCCTGGGTGTTCGACATGTTACATCCCGTGAATATGTGGACACCAACAAGTCGGTAATCGAAAGAGAAATTCGGACGATTTTGGAGGGTACCCGCTCCAACCTTGTTCAGGCGGGTCTCCCCGACAAGCTTTGGCCGTTGGCCGCCCAACACCATGCTATGGCCCTTAACGCCACAAAGAGGTTTGACAATGGAATTGTTCCCTGGGAGGCCAGGTATGGGGAACCCTTTTTAGGGTTAATGATTCCTTTTGGTGCACGTGTGTTGTACTGGAACAACCCCAAACAGAACATTCCTGCGGACTCTAAGTTTGCGCCGACTGGTGTTGAGGGAATCTTTCTTGGTTATCACGTTCAGCCTGGCTTCATTTGGAAGGAGGAATATCTTGTCACTCCTGTCAAGGGCTGCGACTTTGCGTTCGAGATTGGAAATTTCCCCATTCTGAGGTCCAAGCGGATGGAGTTGTTGCCTGGGGACTTTACGTTCCCAATGAGGTCAGAGCAGCTTGCACTGCAGGAGAGCCTCCGCAAGCCGACCCTCTCAGATCAGGACTGCTCGTGGGGAGGCACAGATGGTGCCGGACCACGCGCCCCGCCTGGGGATTCGCCGGACGAGCCTTTGCCTCCGCCCGGTGTGCCTGATTTGGACGGCTCCGATTTGAAGGATCGTTTGTCCGAGTACTTGGACCAAGTCGCTAAGGAAAACGAGGACTATGTTCCTGAAGATGTCGGAGCTGTGGAGGACTGGCTGGGGGGGGATGCTCCTGGATCTTCTAAAGAAGCAACGACCGGGCCCGAAGCCTCATCTATCCTACCAAGACATGACCCCAAGACCATGCCTGATGGGAGGAAAGTCCCAAAAGGGTACAACTGGGACGGGGTGAGATTGGTTAGGGATAAGAAAGGTTCCAAAAGGCCACCTGATACACCTTCGGAATTTTGGCACATGTATTCCAAGGCACAACGGGAGGCTGACATTGAAAGATTCGAACGTAAAAAGGCTCGTGAAGCCGAGGAGGATGCTCGCAAGGCCCTCAGAGATTCCCCGGCCATGCCTGTCGTCACCGAACCTGATCCTGAGCCCCATAGAGATCGCATGGCGTCTTTGTACTGGGCCAAGCTTGGTCAGGTTGCGAGTGAGATGTTTGCTGTGGTTGCCAGGGTTGTCGGGCCTAAAGAGATCGAAAGTACCCCCGCTGCTAAAGAAGCCATGGACCGAGAATGGAAGAAGCTTGCCGATAAGTCTTGCTGGCTCGAAAAGAAGGTTCGAGAGTACCGGGATGTTGCAGCTGAAGCCAAACACAAGAATGTCAAGGCTCATTTCGGGAAAATCTTTGAGATTTGTTCGGTCAAGGGGGATGAACTCCCGGACGGGCACCCCCAGAAGAAATGGAAGGGTCGTAGTGTTTTCCAGGGCAACAACGTCCAGGACGAAAACCACGATCACGCCATTTTCGCCGAACTAGGATCAAGCCCCGCTAGTATGGAGGCCGGGAAAATCATCGATGTGTTTGGTAGCCAACCCGGATACGTGAAACAGCAGGCTGATGGCATTGCTGCATATACACAAGCCCTTTTTAAAGGAATCGAAACGTGGGTCCGTCTTCCTCGAAACAGATGGCCAAAAGAATGGTCTGGGTATGAAGATCCCGTTTGCCCACTCAGGCTCGCTTTGTACGGCCACCCTGACTCAGGCGGTATCTGGGAAAGGTACTGTACCGAACAGTTAGAGAGTGTTGGTTTTACTGCTGTTCTACCCGACATTTGGCATTCTGTATTCTACCATGCTGAACTAGATTTGTTGCTTGTTGTATACGTTGATGACTTCAAGATGGCCGGCCCCCAAGACAAAATCAACAAGGGTTGGGAGTTAATCGCTAAGGTGATTGACATGGAACCAGCCGAGGTCTTGGGACGGTACTTCGGGTGTCATCACGTTGAGCAAAATCAGGTCCAGCTTTCACGGGAGGACCACCCATTCGCTTACGTCTTCGACAAGAAGCACGCTAGCCCCGCTGCCGACTACCAAGTCCGGCCGAACCGCAAAGAGGACTTTTGGGAGGTCGACACTGAGTTAGCTGCAGTCGTTAGGCATCATATCTATCCTCGTAGGAAACTTTATGTACCTACGCAGGACGACGTGTCGAAGTTTCCCCACATAAGCTGTCAACGAATCACGGTGTTTGATGATGGTAGGGACCCTCTCCATGATGACTTGAATCAGGGGGGCCCCGCGGACCAATCAGGTTGGTGGACTGGGAAAACATATTTCCCTATCGCTGAGGTCAGTGACGAGGATTTTTCTCACGCTCTCGCAGCTAAGCGCTATAAGCCCAAGCGGTCCAAAGCCGAAGCTAAACGAGAAGCACGACAGAGTAAGTTCAAGAGCACTGAATCTATCAGCCAGGGAAAAACCCCTTCCATGACCGTGCCCGTGAACGTTGTGTACTACGACATGCGAGATTTCTTGGTGTCCTGTGTTGATAGGTACTGTGAGTTGGCCAAGGTTGACAAGAAATCCCTGAAGCACGTAGCGACTCCTTTTCATGAGAATCGAGTAGCAAAGGTTTTGGAGAGCAATGAACCTAGTGGTAAGCTGCAACCCATTGCTAGCCGTGTACTCATGAAGATTTTGTTCGCTGCGAGAATGGCCAGGTGGGACTTGTTACGCGCCACTCAGGCACTTGCATCCAGAGTTACCAAGTGGTCTCGCGACTGTGACGTTGCTTTGCACAGGTTGATCAGTTACATAAACTCTTCTCTTGAAGTTCGGATGAGGGGATTCATTGGGGATCGCATTCAGGATTGTAAGTTGTGGATGTTCTGCGATGCTGACCACGCTGGTAGCCACGACAGTAAATCCACTTCAGGCTGTGCCCTTTACTTGGTAGGCCCCAACACTTACTTTCCCTTAAATGCTTTTTCCAAGAAACAGACCAGCATCACCACTTCAAGCACGGAGAGTGAGGTTGTGGCTGCCAACCAAGGTATTCGTGCCCAAGGTCTGCCCAGCCTCAGTCTTTGGATTTTCCTGTGGCGTGAGGTTGCGAGTAGGACCGCCAGCTACCAAGCTAGGCCGAAAACCAAGCCCAGTCAAAGGGAAGACGACGTCATCGCACGAATTGATCCTGAACTTGATGAGATCCGGTATGGCGAGTGCAGGGCGGATGGACGAAGCGTTTCTGATTTAAACGGCCTCAGGGTTCATCTTAGTCCCAAGTTTGCCGTTCAACTCCTTGAGGACAACCAAGCTACCATAACTATCCTCCTCAAAGGTGACAGCGAAAAACTACGACACACCGACCGGACTCAGCGCATTTCGTTCGCCTGGATCAAACAGCAATTCGAGCGTAACTTTTTCGACATGATTAATGTTGACACCAAAGAGCAAGTAGCTGATATCTTTACTAAACCTTTCGCTGACCGAGGTAAATGGGAACATGCCCTTAGGCTCATCGCGCACGTTGATGCCCCACTTCAGGGGGGGCGCCAGTCTAAGGCACACGAGTCCGATGCTCATCTCATCAACAAGCCAGTCGTTCATGCTCACCCTGTGGTGAAGCCGTTGGACGATCCTTGCGCAATCGCAGCTGGGCTCACCAAGGACCGTGATTTCAGCACTAAGGCTTTGTTGCGTGTAGCCCAGATCATGTACCCAAACAAAACCAAGCGAAAGATGATTAAGCTTGACAATCGCAGCTACTACCATATCTTTGGGCAATGGACTTACGGGGGCATGCAAGGGGTGACTAAGGCAACCCGCCGGTGGCCTCAGATTGCCCGATTCCTAAACGGCGTAGTGCAAGCACATGCTCCGAAAGACTTCACCTGGAACTCCGTGTTGCTCAGCAGCAGCACTGGTGCCTCTGTGCACAAGGACCACGGGAATGCTAAGGATAGCATGAGCTTCGCACTCAGTGTTGGGGATTTTAAAGGTGGAGAGTTGTGGTTGGAGGACCCTAGTGTTTCATCTGATAGCGCCATTGTCAGAGTTGGCCCCAACGGCAAGCACCTTAAAGGACGTGCTGTGTCCACATACAACAAAGCTCTCGTCTTTAACCCCCGAAACTTGCACTGCGTTTTGCCTTTTACTGGAACCCGTTTTTCCATTGTCGCTTACTCCTCGCGCTCGCAAGAATCACTTGCTAGTGACGAGACAGACAAACTCAAAGAACTCCACTTCAGGCTGCCTGCGCCGGCCGTCACCGCTTCGCCTGCCCGAGATCTCTCGAGGCCGTCGGGCTGCAAACGAATCATCGTTGAATTTTGTTGTTCGCCCGATAGTCGCTTGGGTGAAGCGCGTCCGGCTGCTCAGGGTTGTAAGATCATTCGTGTTACGAACCAACAAAACGCCCTTAAGGACTCTACGCTGAAGTCGGTTGTTTCCCAAATCCATACCCTCTGCGACGAGGGGGGAGCATTTAAGCCGATTCTCGTGTTTGCGTCGCTTCCGTGTACGGGTGGTTGTCCGTGGAACAGAATGACTCCTAACAGCCCCAAATGGCAGCAACACCAAAGCTTGTTCATTGAACTGTTGAAACAGCTTAGGTCTCTCTTGCGCAGAATGAAAACTTTCAAACCACAGGTTGCTTTTGAGCTCCCGAAAGAGTGTGATTATTGGAAGTGGGGTGAAGTGCAAAAGCTGATTCAGGATTACGATCTTGAGCTATATCGTTGTGACGGATGCATGCTAGGGATCTTGGATCACCAAGGACTCCCACTAAGGAAGGCATGGATCGTTGCATCCTCTGTTCCAATGCAGCGGCTGGCAGCTCACAGGTGTGATCACAATCACAAACACGGAGAGTCTAGGGGCAAGGACCTTAGGAACTCTGAGAGCTACACCTACGTCATGACCGATTGCATTCACCATGACTGGAAAGTGTTTTGTGACAGTCTTTCGAAACATTCCGCATGTGCTATCAACATTTTGTTGCAGACTCGCACCGAAACTAGCACGTGTGATTTTGGGACTACAAACACCTTAGTTGCCTGCTGCGCCATCGCGGCAGTCCACTGCTCGCCGAACATGGAGCGAACCACCGCTGGCATCGTTGCACCAACGGAGGTGCTTTTCAGCTGGTGGGCACGTCGTCTCACTGAGACCGCTCTTTGTTCGGAATATCGGACCATGGCAGCACTGGAGGACGGCGAGCACGCCGTGAACGAGTTTTACAAATATGTGCCGCGTCCTGTACTTTGTGAATTTGCCTTCAAGAACCCCGCGGAATGCGGGAATGTGGCAAAAGTCGGCTTACTTAGTGATCAAGGCCTTGCCATGCTCCAGCCCGAACACATTCGTGGCCGCTTGCGCTCATTGATCATCGTTGCTGACTCGTCTACCACTTTCCTGACTGAGGGGAACTACAAGACCGATTTGCACGCCGACATCACCGTCAACCGCACCAATGTGTTTCCCGACTTTCAAGGAGTCGAGTACATTCCGTCATGGGGGTCCAATCTCACGCGGCTGGTACAGCTCGCCGTTGACAAGATCAACATGTGGGAGAGGGCTGGTGCAATCGACAAGACCTTGTCGGTGGATGTGATGATCGTCTGGAACGCAAATGAACTTGTGGGCGAAAAGGGGCTGTTCTTGGATCCGAACTATAAACCTTCAACAGAGCATTGGAGGGGAAAGCCGCACGTCGCGCAAGGACAGTGGAGCTTCATAGGCCCCAAAATTCTGCGTGAGTTGCATAAGCTCAAGGAACTCCAGAAGCGCCCCCACGTTGGTACCGTCCTTCTCACCTCTGCGACGGACCACAAGGCCTACTCTCCCGAGAGAGTGGGGCACTTTGATGGAGGAGATCCTTGACTATGCCGCCCAGATTGGGCTGGCCGTGAAAAACTTCAATGTGCCTGCAACCCAAATCAGGAAGTACGACTCATATCACTTCCTTGAGGACACCAATCATCGACGGCAACTGCTTCGGTGGATTGGAGCCACGGCTCGAATCATGGTGCTGCGCCATCAATGCTCGTTCTTCCGCACTGAGGACCTGGATCGCACACTGGTGAATTACCAGCACGTCCCGCGACCGAATGCTCGGTTCGCCGTGGGCGCGCAGATTGACGACCAGATCTTCAAGAGGCTGCAGAGGACGAGGGCAAGAGAGGTCTACCAGCCACTGGTCGAGGCCGATCCGTGGGACGACGTCTATTTTGATGGCCCGGCGGAGAGCTTCCCATCTGGGGCACCAATCCGCCTGCAGGACCGCGAGTTCCCCAACATGGTCCGATTGGAAAGCGGCGAATACGTCCCAAGGTCTCAATTCGAGGCTAGCCAGCAAGAAGCAGTCGACAACGCCCCCCGCCCTGGGGAGGCCGTCATCGCTGCATCGCGGGCTGCAACAAACCGGGACCCTGAGGCAACCAAGCAACGTTTGCTTGGGCGCGGCGAGGTGTTCGACAAAGCATCGTCTGCATCTTCTTCAGCCGCAGCCGCAGAGATTGGGCCATCACAGCCGAAGAAGGCGAAGACCAGTGGAAGCGGCGACGAAGTTATCCCCACAGGATACCTCAGGGTGTCCGATGACTTCCAGCTCGTCGACATGTTGGGCCTCGACTGGGACACGATCGCACAACGCCCATCCGATGATGAGGCCGACTGGGTCATCCTGTCCCCTGAGGATCTCCCCAATTTTTCCACTGTGCCAATTCCGCGTGGGACTCGGAACTATGTGACCGGGGTCGTTAGAGGCAAAATCTACGACGACATGCACGACTCGGAGCTTTGGTGTCGGACCCGTGATGTTCTCGATCGTGTGAACAATGATTGCGGCACCAGCTACGGTCTTGGCATCTTGTTGTCCATGGTGAAGAACGACAACAAGGGTCGCTTTGAGCTCAAGGCCGACAGGAACCATCAACTCGCCGACTACTATGGTCTGGCCGGATACCCTGTGCTTATACGGGCTAGGCAGGGGCATTCAAAAGGTTTGATGGAGACTGCGTCCGACGAGCAAATTTGCGACTGCTGGCTGTCGTGTATCCCGAAGAATGAGATGAGTGACCACGACGCCACCTTCGAAGGTAGGCCGGTCCTTTGCTGGGAAGAGACTCCCAAACGTCTCTACCACAGAACGTTCAAGGACCGCGCCTTCAAGATTGTGCAATCAGCCTTCTACCCCGGCTACCGAACAGCCAACGCCCACGTTTACTTTTCTGATCGCGAAGTCGGACATCACGAAAATCGTGCTGGTGTACGTGCCGATCGACCTTTCGAGCTTGTGGTTGACACACGTGAGGCTCTCCGACTTGGAGTGGGGCTCTTTTACTCCAGATTAGAAGGTGTGCTCACCAGTCAGTCGGTCCCTGGCAGCTGCGTGCTGTACATACGGGACACGGCGTCTGACACTGTCATCTGGAGCAGAGTCGAGGAAACTGATGCCCCTCAATCTGAGGAGGCCGGTTTTACTCTGCCCGCCGGTGGAGACGAACCACAAGATACCGTGGAGGTCATCTACGAGCTCGAGGACGAGGAGCCTGAAGACGTTGCGATCAAGCCAATCATCAAGGTCGAGCTCCCAGTTGCGGCGGATGCTTTGGGTACAGACGAAGACGTTCCCGAAGGCCCGAGGGTGACGTTCAACACCGACATTGACATCCAGGAGATTTCACCTACTAGGTCGACTGCTGGATATATCGAGATCGTCGCTGGTGACGATGCAGATGTGGGTGCAGCATCCTCTGGTCAAGCGGCTGGTACTCAGCGCGCCGGGAGCCTGACCCGCATCCAGTGCGATCATTGCGGCAACCTGCGTTTGGAAGGGCAGCATCGTTGCTTCCATTGTGGCTGCTTCTTGACCAAAGGAAGCAGGCAGTCAACGTTCCGCATGTTTATGAGCCGCAAGCGCAACGACGTCCTCGACCAGATCGCCCAGGAAACTGGCTACCGGCTCTGGCAGCTGACAGCTGACCAGGTACGCCGGGGCTCAGGACAGCACGACAACCGCGGCGCTCAGTCTGTCGATGGAAAGGCTATTGCTCAAGCAAAGCAAAGCCTTAAGCACTTCCGCGGCCAAGGACACTCTGGCATGCTCGACAAGTTCGATTCTGACCACAACTATGCCATTTACGCGGTCCGAAATGGATGGACACGCCGGTTGTTGTCAATTCAGGAGTGCGTTGCTTTCGCTTATCTCCCGAATCCTGGCCGCAATCGTGAACAGAGAGCATTGGGTTACGGATCGAGCCGTCGTTTGGAAGCAAGCCAAGTGGACCACACAGCACTTTGCCGCATGGTGTACTTCGACAAGCCCGCCGGTGATCTCATCCAGGCCGGATTATTGTCGAATGACCAGGAGGAGCCCATCGGTTTTGCCTGGCTTGGTAGCTTCTATGGTGTTGAGGATTTCTCTCGCGTCGCCTTCTTTACGAGGGGGGTGAGCCATATCCTTACCTTCTGCGAAGGCACCATTGAGCTCCCACATGCGACTGAGGCCGGCGACATCAAGGTCTTCCTAAAGGCGGTGGTTCGTCACAACCATTCCGCAGCGAGAACATTGGTTGGCCAGATGAAAGATGACGCCGAGGCCTCACGTGCAGCACAAAGGCTCGCGGATGAGCGTCGTGCCCGGCAGCAGGAGCGCAACGCCCCTCGCCATGAGGAGGCCGATGTATGGTCGTCCTCAACGTGGGGCTGGTCTGACCACGGAACTTGGTGGTCGGGAGACTGGCGCTCTGAGAATCGGTGGTCCGAATGGGACTGGAGCAGCTGGCAGCAAGATCGCCACACTCCATGGCGCTATGATCATAGCCGCAGGTGGTAATTTTCCACATTTTGCGTTTGCACAACACGTTTGCCATCGCCATGTTTTCCTCTTTTGCGGCACGCGTTGTGTTTTGCAGTGTTTGCTCATACCGTGTCTGTATCCCCGCCGACGTTCCAACAAACGGAACCAAACAAAGAATACGCCGCCTCTTAGGGCTGGCCGGAATATTTTTGAAGTCGGTGCGCGGTGATCGGCGGTGTGTTTTCGGAATTCACACCTCGGGCTACAGTGCTCTGAACATGCAGTAGAAAAGGCAGTGCGGCACAAACTGTGTTCGCCGTGGCTTCGTTGACAGCGCCTCAGCATTTCACGCTTCGACGAGGGGGGTGTATTTTATATTCGGACCTCCTTGCCACTTTTGCCTTCATGTATGTTGCACCTATCGCACTCAAGCCCTCTGAGACAAAAGGTAGAAGTGCGCCTGTGTTTCATGGCTTAACGGATTGCATTGGTGGATTTCCCAAACTATAAACCCTAAACCGTAAACCCTAAACCCTAAACCCTAAACCCTAACCCTAAACCCTAAACCCTAAACCCTAAACCCTAAACCCTAAACCCTAAACCCTAAACCCTAAACTAAACCCTAAACCCTAAACCCTAAACCCTAAACCCTAAACCCTAAACCCAAGCCTTGCTTCCTACACCCTAAACCCGAAAACCCTACACCCTAAGCCCTAGACCCGAAACCCTAATAAGCAGCTTTCAAGGGGCTTGGTATCCCTCAGCCGCAGCTGGTTTTAGGGTTCAGGGTTTAGGGTTTAGGGTTTAGGGTTTAGGGTTTAGGGTTTAGGGTTTAGGGTGGACACACACGCAGAGATCATTCCGGTTGGCGCACACTTACTTTGCCAACGCTTGAACATTAAACGCAGGCTCGGCTCGTGTCTGCGCAGGCAAGTCTTCTGAGCATGCGGCTGGGAAGAGGGTGCGAAGTGAGTTGATGAACAACTCATCCCTTTCCCACTAATGATTAACCGCGCCCCCCGCTATCCCCGAATATTAGATATTCCAAATACGCTACAACTATGTTTAAATTTGCTGGATTTAGTGCTACGGGGTAGGGCGGGCTTAATATTAGGGGGGAGGGAGATTTGTTGAGGGGCAGCAAGAGTCAATGCCATAATTTGCCGGCATAAGTATTGCTATGCACATGCGAAACAGGTGATTTTTCCGCACATTCGAAAAAAGAGGCTAATTATGTTCACGACGTTGGCCGCCCCCAATGTCACGAGTGCATCCGCACTCAGAGCCATGATCGAGCTCACAAACGAAACCGAAACCCTCCACCCTGGTGTGCTTCAGGGTTTAGGGTTTAGGGTTTAGGGTTTAGGGTTTAGGGGTTTAGGACTTCGGATGTTGGTCTACACAAGGATTTAGGGCCCCCGAAGACCCTAACGTGTCTTGGGCTGTAGGCGTTCAGGGTTCAGGGGGTAGGGTAACCCTGAGCCCCGCAAATTGCACCCTAAACCCCTAAATCCTAAACCCTACACCCTAAACCCTAAACCCTAAGCCCTTTTGGGACTGTCGCAGGTGTCCATGCTGCCCAGCAATGAAAACTTGTGCATGGGTGGCTGAATTCGTGGCGCCCCCGGCGATGGCCTGGTTGAGGGTTTAGGGTTTAGGGTTTAGGGCTTAGGGTTTACAGTTTAGGGTTTAGGGTTTAGGGTTTGGGGTACGCCTGAAAAACCTTGAAAGGTCATTGTATCTCATGTAGTCCTTCTTGACATCCCCAAGCCCCAGGCCCTAGACTCTTTATGTTTGTATTAGGGGTCGTTTAAGCCCTAAACCTAAACCCTAAACCCTAAACCCTAAACCCTCAACCCTAAACCCTAAACCCTAAACCCTAATCCCTAATCCCTAAATCCCAAACCCTGAACCCTAGAGCCGCAGTAAGCTCGGGCTTAGGGCCCCATCATTCACATTTAAGTTGCCGATAAAAACCTCAACTCTAAACCCTTTCTAGGACCCAGAGTAGGCCCCTATTGCCTTTCTTAGGGGTTCAGGGTTTGGGGTTTGGGGCTAGGACCCAGAGTAGGCCCTTATTGCCTTTTTTTAGGGTTCAAGGTTCCCTTATGAGGCCCCTTCAAGGCCAAAAAAGGGCACCCCATTTGTTCCTAGTTTCTCCTTGGGTCTCGCTTAAGGAAAGCCCCCCCCTCAATCCCAAACCCTGAACGCCCTCCCTGACATGCATAGATGTATTTGAGGGTTTGGGGTTCGCCATTCTAGCTTGTGCTGCTTTTCTTGCTCTTACTATTTCATGTCATTCGGGGCCCTTGAGTAAAGAGATTCTTGGACTCTGTCGTGCGCACGCCGAAGCCACTGAGGTACGCGTCCGCCTCCGAGGCCCCTGCTTGTGCAAGACTGATGTTCGGTCACCAGGCACTCGGGAGTGCCAGGGCGGTAGGGTCGGCCGCGGCAGATGGGGGTTTCCGAAAAAATTGGGGGGTGCCCCTTCTAAGGGTCCCTTTAGAAGGGTACTCTGTCCTATTTGGGGTCAAAGAAGGGGTACCCCTATTTTGGGAAATTACCCAGATGGCCGCCCGAATTTCAAGAGCGCCTGAGGGTTGGAGGAGGCAATAGTGCCTCTTTGCACTGGTCTGCGCGAGCCGATTTGGACAGGCCGCAGAAGGGAGTCACCCCGCTTGCTATCTTTTTAAAAACCACCTTAGTTCCCCTAAACCCTAAAACCTAAACCCTAAACCCTAAACCCTAAACCCTAAACCCTAAACCCTAAATTTTTGGGGGTGTTCAATATCAGGTTAGCATCACACATGCAAGACATGTAGACTCTCCAGTCGCTTGCTTAGGGAGCTGCGCTGGGTCTGGTAGGATGCTGCCCAGGAGCCTAAATGACGACCCACCCTAAATCCTAAACCCTAAACCCTAAACCCTAAACCCTAAACCCTAAACCCTAAACCCCAAACCCTAAACCCTAAACCCGAAACCCTAAATCCTAAACCCTAAACCCTAAACCCCAAACGCTTTTGTGGCTTAGGTTTCTATGGTGTAGTACAAGTAGTTTAGGGTTTACGGGCTTGAAGAGCCCCCCCGACTCCCTAAGGCTCCCCAAGCTTCCCTAAGGTTCCCTAGGTACCCACCCCCCGAGAACCCTTCCTCCCGTAAGGACCCCAGAGCCCATGCAAACCCCTAAACCCTAAGGAGGACCTTAAAGCCCTCAATCCTCAATCCTCAACCCTCAAACCTCAACCCTCAACCCTCAACCCTCAACCCTCAACCCTCAACCCTCAACCCTGAACCCTAAGCCCTAAAACCCTAACTCTAAGTGGAGTGTTTAGGTTGAAAGTCGTAGGGCTCAAGGGCATGTACCATCAGTGCACCTGGTGACCCCAGTTCCCAGACGCAGCTCCACCCGTTGCCGCGAGAGGGCCAAACGTGCAGCATTCTAAAGGTTCGTAACCCTAAACCCAGAACCCTAGACCCTAAAACCTAAATCCTTACAAAGCCTTAATCTCTAAACTCCTAATCCCAAACCCTAAACGCTAGACCCTAGACCTTTGGTCTCTAAAACCCTAACCCTTGAACCCTAGACCGTCACCATAAGCTCTCAACTCGAACATGGCGTGTGAGTGAGAAGGTGTAGGCTTCGAGTTGAGGGTTTTAGGGGCGTAAGTACTCCGGGTTTAGGGTTTAGGGTTTAGGGTTTAGGGTTTAGGGTTCAGGGTTCAGGGTTTAGGGTTTAGGGTTAATGCTCCGAAGCCCTAGCCCTAAGTGGGGTCAGGGTTTTGGGGTGTAGGTTTGGGGTCTAAACCCTGAACCGTGAACCCTGAACCCTGAACCCTAAACCCTGAGCCCTAAACCCTAAACCCTAAACCCTAAACCCTAAACCCTAAACCCTAAACCCTAAACCCTAAACCCTAAACCCTAAACCCTAAACCGTAAACCCTAAACCCTAAACCCTAAACCCTAAACCCTAAACCCTAAACACTAGTTTAGGGTTTTCGGTTGTGGGCTTATCAAGGAAGTCATACTCGCAGCTCGGCGGATGTCCCCCCCCGCCAGAGGTTCCCGTAATATGCTCCCAATGTGGCCCTTATATTCCCTTAGATCAAGGGACTAAACGAGGGACCCTATAAGGGACCTTACGGGTTACTTGGGGTTCTTTAGGGGCTACTTAGGTATATAGGGCCTATATGAGGTATATGTAGGGGTTCAATAGGGGAAGAAGACCCTTGATTAGATTACTGTTAAACAAGCTCCCCAAGCCCAAGTGTACAAACTTCGGGGTCCAGCGTAGAGTCGGCTTAGAAGGCCCTACTCGTGAACAGCTGCGGTTTAGGGTTTAGGGTTTAGGGTTTAGGGTTTAGGGTGTTAACGCTCGCACGGTTTGCTAAAGTTTGCGCTGCTCCTTTATGTCGTACTTAGATGGTCGTTGCTGCTTGCTCTCAGCTGCCACTTTCTGTTCCGCCGCAGCGAGTTCACTTCGGCGTCATTTCCAGAAGTCGCGAGCTTGCTCAGTTGCTCACCTTAGTAGCTGAATGAGTACAGGGTTTAGGGGTTTAGGGGTTTAGGGTTTAGGGTTTAGGGTTTAGGGTTTAGGGTTTAGGGTTTAGGGGTAGCTGAATGGGTATATTTTGCACTTTTTGGGATACTATAATCCCCTATAGAGCTGAAAGTGTACACTTTTCCCCCTGGTTCTTTGAGGCAACGAGGGACTTAGATCCCCACATATACCAATTAAGGGATTATAGAGGGTACCTTACTGCCTCATTCCCTACTAAGAACTAGCCGGGGTTTTGCGGCTTATGACTGTTCCCCCAGTCTTCATAGGGATTGTAGATAATCCCTATCAAGGACTGTTGGGATAAAGGGGGAACATCCCAAACTCAGCAACTAATAAAGCCTGAACCCTAAACCCTAGACCCTAAACCCTAAACCCTAAACTAGAAACCCTAAACCCTAAACCCTACACCCCAAACCCTAAACCCTAAACCCTAAACCCGAAACCCTAAACCCTCTTGAACAAGACCTGGTGTGAGAGCTCAGGCCGTTCATAGGGTCGTCCGGCATCTGTGCAGCCCGATTTCCGTCGCCTCCGAACACGGAGTGCAAAGCATCTGGGCAGCTGGGGATACAGCTCCTGCGTGCCCAATTAGGGTTTAGGGTTTAGGGTTTAGGGTTTAGGGTTTAGGGTTTAGGGTTTAGGGCTTCGGGTTTAGGCCAACTGACACGTGAAGCCGAACCACGTGGGGAGTTTCCGCACATAGGGGGCCCCTTTTAGGGGGGGGGGGGTTCGATTCTATAAGGGGGTGTAAAAGGCGTATGCGTATTTTCGGAAATGCCCAGTCTATCTATGACTGGCTGGATCATAGGTGAACCTAGTTAACCTCATCGTTGGGCCATATCTATGGGGATAGCAGGTCCATGTTTTCATGGGTTTCACATGGCTGCCTGTTGTTAGTAAGTTAACCCTAAACCCTAAGCCTTAACCCTAAACCTAAACCTAAACCCTAAACCCTAAACCCTGAACCCTGAACCCTGAAGCCTGAACCCCAAACCCTAACCCCCCTAAACCCTTAGCCCAATCGCCGCTTGGGCTAGTGGGCTAGTGGGCCAAATAGGCGACTGGGTGAACCCAAGCGGGGGCCTTTAGGGTTTAGGGTTTTAGGGTTTAGGGTTTCGGGTATTATAGCAACGAGCTAGTGGGGTCAACGAGCCACCACTCGACAACTCGACCTCCCTGCCCCCTTTTACCCTCTTCGCGCAAGAGTCTGACTGGTGGTTGAACGTTCCCTTGGGGGTTTAGGGTTTAGGGTTTAGGGTTTAGGGGTCCGGTTAACTCAGCTCGCAGCATATAGAGCCGATGACGAATCGTGTGACTCTTGATCGGCTTAAGTTGTGGGGGGCTGGGGTAACCCCATGGAAACTGGTAAGCCCATAGTTCCTCCTTAAGGTACCTACTTCAGCCCCTGACAGATGGTCTCAGGTACTGTTAAAGGTTTGTTTGGGCAGCAAGAGGCAGGAGTGTGCCCTCAGCCAGTCTTAGTTCTGAATCAACCACATGGGTGGTTGTCAAAATTATGGTCCCTTTTTGGATCCCTATTATAATACGGCACCTAATAACCCTAAACCCTAAACCCTAAACCCTAAACCCCAAAAGGGATCATAATTCTGACAGCCACCCACATGAAGCGCCTTGCTTCCAGGGGCTGTTGCCAGGCAAGTGGAGGGGGCCCCCGAACTGTAAACACTAAGCCCTTTGCCCTGAATCCGAAGCCCTAAGGCCTAAGCCCTAAGCCCTAAACCCTAAACCCTAAACCCTAAGCCTTAAACCCTAAACCCTAAACCCTAAACCCTAAACCCTAAACCCTAAACCCTAAACCCTAAACCCTAAACCCTAAACCCTAAACCCTAAACCCTAAACCCTAAACCCTAAACCCTAAACCCTAAACCCTAAACCCTAAACCGTCCAGGGGCAATCTTTGGAGCTTGAGCTCGGGTTCGGGCCGGCCTAGGGTTTAGGGTTTAGGGTTTAGGGTTAAGGGTTCAGGGTTCAGGGTTTAGGGTTTAGGGTTTAGGGTTTAGGGTTTAGGGTTTAGGGTATCAATTCGGAGTGTTTTTGATTCCCAAGTTACTGCAGAACGAAGGTGAAAGATACATCCGAATCTACACTTGTAAACCGTAAGCCCTACGCCGTATGCCGTTCGAAGCCCTCACTCAAGTTGCCTGGCAACGTTCCCCGACGCGTGTTCGCAAGCGAGTTCGCTGCTGCGTCCGTCGCGAGGCTTGCAACCAGGCACTCGCCGAACCTTTTCAGGGACGGCGTTGAGGTCTGAGGTTTACATACCCTAAACCCTAAACCCTACACCCGAAACCCTGAACCCTAAAACTCTAAACCCTAACATGGGGTTTATTGGGTCTGGGGTTCTGTGTGGAAGGCGCAATCCCCCCAAAACCCTCAACCTGAGACCCTCAGCCGACCGAACCCCTCAACCCTAGAGTCAAATTGTTAAATCCTAAGACTAGATGTAGAACCATAAGCCCTAGGCCCTAGGCCCTAAGCCCTAAGCCCCAAGTCCTAAGCCCTAAGCCCTAACTAGCCCTAAGCCCTAAACCCTAAACCCTAAACCTATACTGTAGAGTCGTGGGTTCAGGGTTGGTTTACGGTTTTTCGCGTGCGGCCTGGCCGGATTCGGATGAGCTTTCCCCGCTCTCGTCCGGTTTTGAGAACTCACACCGACAGGGCTTCGCTGGCGAAAGGGCTATGCCACTCTTCTAGGATTTGCTTGGGGAGCCCTGCAAAATGAAACACTAAGCCCTAAACCCTAAACCCTAAACCCTAAACCCTAAACCCTAAACCCTAAACCCTAAACCCTAAACCCTAAACCCCAAACCCCAAACCCTAAACCCTAAACCCTAAACCCTAAACCCTAAACCCTAAACCCTAAACCCTAAACCCCAAACCCTAAACCCTAAACCCTAAACCCTAAATGGACATCAGAGTTGCAGCTCCCTTCTTTAAGGCCCCTGCTTTTGCATTTTCGAGGGTTCCCTTAAGCAAATCCGGGTGTTGTCTTTGGAGGCTTGGGTGGCGGCCCCTAAAGCCAAAGGCTTTAGCCAGCGCGTGCGGCCAAGGAGTGCAAGGCCTTGGTGGCCCAGTGGTACCTTTTTTTGGGTTTAGGGTTTAGGGTTTAGGGTTTTTAGGGTTTAGGGTTTAGGGTTTAGGGTTTAGGGTTTAGGGTTTAGGATTTAGGGTTTAGGGTTTAGGGTTTAGGGTTTAGGGTTTAGGGTTCAAGGTTCCCTTATAAAATAAGCAACCCTATCATATGGTTCCTGGGCTACCAAGAGGCTGTAGTTTCGCAGCTGATGGGATGGATGCGAGTTGCAAGTGCACACCGTTCAAGGGCCTGGCTTGCAGGGGTGGTTGAAAGGGGGGAAACCCTAAACCCTAAACCCTAAACCCTAAACCCTAAACCCTAAACCCTAAACCCTATACCCTATGCCCAACACCCAAAACCCAAAACCCAAAACTGAAGAGGGTTTGTGGAGAGACTGTGACTGGGCCATCGGCTCGCCTTAATTCGGGAAGAGCCCCTCGTCCTAAACCCTAAACCCTAAACCCTAAACCCTAAACCCTAAACCCTAAACCCTAAACCCTACTCCCTAAACCCTAAACAACCGAAACACCCCACGGTTCCTTGTGGAGATCTCATGAAAGGCCATCCTCGGCCGTGAGCGTAGGCTGCGGCTTTGAAGTTCAGAAGGGGTTTGGCAAGCAAAAACACCGTTTCGGGTTAAGGGCTGATTCAGTGTGTTGGATATTTATACACATGTCACAAAACGTAGATGCATGCATACATACAGACATACATACATACATATACACACACATGCATACCTACCTACATACATAAATGCATACATGCATACATGCGTACATGCATACATGCATGCATGCATGCATGCATCTACGCATACATATGATAATCTTATATCTATACTACATGTATGCAGGTATGCAAGTATGCAAGTGTGCAAGTATGCAAGTATGCAAGTATGCAAAATCTGCATATACGCCTTGTGCTCTATCTTTCTACGTATGTGTATATATCTCTATATATATATATACACATATATGTTTATGTATAGGCCCAGAGACAGAGACAGACAGAGAGAGAGAGAGAGAGAGAGAGAGAGAGAGAGAGAGATCGAGAGAGAGAGAGAGAGAGGGCCTGTATTTGAAGGTTTACGTTTTAAGGTATGCAAGGTGGGAGGTTACGGTTTAGAAATGAGGGGTCACCCTCTTGACCACCCCCCAAAGAGAAAGGAGGGGCAGAGCTCTGCCTCCGTGGCAGTCTACAGGAGCAGGGTCCCCGAGCGCCGCGCAGTTTCCTTTTCCACCCTTAGCCTGGCTTCAGGGTTTGCTTTTCGGTGTGTAATGAGTCTATGGAAATGTAGAAACGGAATCAGAGCCAGGCTGGGGAGACAGTCGAGCTCGTAGGGAGTATGCTCATTCCTGCCACAGCATGGCCCGTGCTCTCCAGAAAGCAAAGAACAGTTTGCGGAAGCTGCCGAGGGACTTTCCTTGGAGATATAGGTCCTTCAAACATTAGAGCCCCGATGACTTCCCTAAGATGCATTCAAGAAGTTGTCCGTTTCGTGCACATCCCTGTGGACGGCTGGAGCTCTCGGCAACAGATTGGCTCAGAGAGCGATCGTCGGTCACTTCCGTCCACACGGTTCGATACTCATTCTAGGAGCCCTCTGCATCTTGGTCTTGAATACGAGACCTCATAAAGATGAGCATGGCTCCCCAATGTGGCGGTCGCAGTGAACCCCAAGGCCCTATGCCGCAAATCCCAAAACCTATCCGGACTCTCAAAGCAAGGAATTGGTAGATTTCGGGATTTTCGGTTAGCCATCTGTGCTTAGGACTCTGTTACTACCAGTCGGATTGAAAGCTACGCGCCCCGCAAGATTGGCGACGTGGTCAGAATTTTACGTTCAGGGATCCCGTCGTTTACAGCTGCAGATGGCAACTCACGAGACCTACGTAGTCCCAAAGCCCCAACCCTAAACCCTCAACCCTCAACCCTAAACCCTAAACCCTAAACCCTAAACCCTAAACCCTAAACCCTAATCCCTAAACCCTAAACCCGAAAATCGAAACCCTAGACCCTCGACCCACTAGGTTTCTTTCGCGGAGTTCGCATGCTCGGAGCTTGCATAGGGTGGGTTCAGGGCTGTCGGATTCATGGCTGAGGATTTGGGATATGCCATTTCCCGAGCCAAACGTCTAAACCCTAAACCCTAAACCCTAAACCCTAAACCCTAAACCCTAAACCCTAAACCCTAAACCCTAAACCCTAAACCCTAAACCCTAAACCCTAAACCCTAAACCCTAAACCCTAAACCCTAAACCCTAAACCCTAAACCCTAAACCCTAAACCCTAAACCTTAAACCCTAAACCCTAAACCCTAAACCCTAAACCCTAAACCCTAACCCTAAACCCTAAACCCTAAACCCTAAACTCTAAACTCGCCTTAACCCTAGCCTCAGATACTGCAACCCGATACAGCGCTGCGCTCGCTGCACGACCGTGGAGGGGTTGCGTCAGGATGCTTGGGTGAGATTCGCCAAGGAGAAAAAGCCCAGCCATTCACCTGTCCTGCTGGTGCTTCAGTGTTGAGGTTTAGGAAATAGGGTTTAGGTTCAGGGCCTAGGGATTAGGGATTAGGGTTTAGGGTTTAGGGTTTAGGGCCTTTAGAGATTGGTGGAGTGAATGCGTGGGCGTAGGACTATAGGCCTGCTTGTCCTGGCTAGGTAGGGGCCCTTT
>CAJNDS010002240.1:57500-115000 GCA_905221605.1 Symbiodinium natans | reverse complement strand
TACCTGAACACATAACCCTGCTTGCACTGTGGTTCTTTACTAGCCTTCTTGGGCTTTACTGGTTTTTGTGTCAACAATGCAGCTACACGTCAAGAATGAATTGCTTTGCAAATTGTGAAAGTGCAGCCAAGCTTATATTTTACCCTTCAAGTAGGATTCGAAGTGATAAGTCTCCGGGTGTACCTGCAGTCACAAGTTCGTAGTAGCTCTATCCCCCCAATTAACTAATTTCATCACCCCTAGACCCTAAACCCTAACCCTAAACCCTAAACCCTAAACCCTAAACCTTAAACCCTAAACCCTAAACCCTAAACCCTAAACCCTCAACCCTAAACCCTAAGCCACTCAGTTGTTTGAACTTGCAAGTCCCAAGTCGGTATCTGTAGCTTCTGAAGGGATACGGCCTCCCCCGGGAAGCCCGCGTCGGAAGCCAGAAGGGACCCTTTAACTAGGGTTTTGGGTTTTAGGGTTTAGGGTTTAGGGTTTAGGGCTCAGGACCCTACCGAACTTCGATTTTTCATATTTTCCTTCATGATGTTCCCCGAAGTGCTCGCAAAACATCGGTTTAGGGCTTAGGGTTTAGGGTTTAGGCTTCTTAATTCTGGAAGTTCCGGCGCACGCGGGTCTTCGGCAGTGTAGCCCAGATCGTCAGCACTGGCTGGGCTGCAGCGCAGGCCCTACGCAATAAAGCCTAAGCTCTGAAACCCTGGGTTTAGGGTTTAGGGTTTAGGGTTTAGGGTTTAGGGTTTAGGGTTTAGGGTTTAGGGTTTAGGGTTTAGGGTACCTTAAAACCCAAGCTCTGAAATCCAGAACCCTAAACACAAAAACCCCAAAGCTCTAAGCCCATTAAAGCCTTAAAGCCCTAAACCCGAAAATGCAACCCCTAAAGCTGGGCATCTATCGGTGTACCCCAGACTAATGAGGAATACAGTCCATCACCAAGAAGGGGTCCTGATGTGGATCAACCCAAATTTACCCTACAACCTGAGCTCTAAACCGAAAAAAGCTCTGAAACCCTAAGCAGGCCTGAGCCCTAAACCCTAAACCCGAAGCCCTCAACCCTAAACCCCACACCCCAAACCCTGAACCCTAAACAATAAGGTCGAAACCCGAAACCGTAAACCCTAAAGCCCAAACCCGAAACCCGAAACCCGAAACCCGAAACCCGAAACCCTAAACCCTAAACCCTAAACCCTAAACCCTAAACCCAGGGTTTCCCCAAACCCGAAGCCCGCTGCAGAGCCAGCTCTGCGCCCTAGGCGCATTCTGCTGGTGGGCCGCCTGCCCGCACGAAAACGTTCCGGGTTTAGGGTTTAGGGTTTAGGGCTAGGGTTTAGGGCTAGGGTTTAGGGTTTAGGGCCAGGGTTTAGGATTCAGGATTTAGGGCTTAACTTTGGCCAGGTCAAGCAGGGTTTTGGGGAGTGAGGGCTCGAAGTTCCTCAGTCACCAGATCCTTAACCCTAAACCCTAAACCCTAAACCCTAAACCCTAAACCCTAAACCCTAAACCCTAAACCCTAAACCCTAAACCCTAAACCCTAAACCCTAAACCCTAAATCCCCTAAAATTCCGGCGGGCGGCCCACTTGGCTCAAAGCCACTCGGCGGAACATCTCGCTGGACACGTCGACGTTATTTGCGCATGGGGAACTGAAAAAGTACCCAGCGCAAGGCTTTTAGAAGCTGACGGCTTGGGGTTTAGGGTTTAGGGTTTAGGGCTTGGGGTTTAGTTTTTAGGGTTTCGGGTTTAGGGTTTGGGGTTTAATATGAGGGTTTTGGGGGGCTTGGGTCTTACCCTAAACCCTAAACCTGAACCTCAAACCCTGAGCCCGAAACCTCTTGTAGGGGTTCAGCAGCTTGACAGGATTCAAGGGGCATCAGGGGTTTAGGGTGTATAAGGGCCGGGTGGGTGAGAGACCGTTCAAGCCTAAGCCGCCCACAGAACCTTCACCACCTAGGATGCCCAGTAGTGCCCTTATTCCCTTTTTTGGGGGGTTTAGGTTCCCTTACAAGCCCCTTTAAGCAAAAAAGGGCACCCTTTTTAAGCCTTGATTACTGGGCAGCCTAGCCACCAAGTCCTCAAAGTAAGAGGGCTTAGGGTTCGGGGTTTATGGGGGCTGATGAATAACATTGGTCCTGGAGGGACCAAAAATGGCTAATAACATTGGTCCGGGGGGACCACATGGCTCATAACATTGTTGCCGGACAAAGTGCCTTACGGCATGGGTTCCGGAGTGACCAAATGGCTTAAAGATTTACATATACATATGATAGAGAGGGTTGAGGGTTCGGGGTTTGGGGTTTAGGGTCTAGGCTTTAGGCTTTGAGGTTTAGTGTTGAGGGTTTATGGGGGTTAGGGCTGTCCTCCCATGCATACCCTAAGCATTCTGCTTTCTTGCACGGAATCAAAGAGCTCGGCCGTTGTATCATCCCTTGAAGGGTTTAGGGTTCAGAGGGTTGAGGGCTTAGGGTAAGGTACCTAATCCCTTTAGTAAAAACTCGTCAGTAGACCGCTTGAGTTCAGTCTAGAACCAGCCCTAAACCCTGAACCCTGAACCCTAAATCCGAAACCCTAAACCCTAAACCCTAAACCCTAAACCCTAAGCCCTAAATTGCACCCGCAGCCCCCTAAAAGCTTGCACTTGTGCTGCAGCCCTTGTGGCTCCATCCGATAGTGCACCCATAGACGTCTCTCGGCAAGTAGCTACTTGAGACCTTCATGTCTGTAACGCAGTCTCCCTTAGCAGGTTTCGGGTTTTTAGGTTTAGCCTAGGTGTAGGGCTTCGGGTACGCCGAGAGTGACATTCCACCCTGTGCTGGTGAGACCCTGCCAGCATTTCGTAGCGCCTCGGCTTCCGCTGGTGCCGCCGGGTTTGATCTTGGATTTGGGGTTTCGGTGTTTTTGGCTTGGGATTGTGGATTTTGGGTTTTGGGTTAAACCCTGAACCCTCAACCCTACTTTGAAGGGCCCTGTCAGTCTCCAAGAGCGGGCCCAAGCTTGCAGGTTCAGGGTTTGGAGTGTTCGGGGTGAGCGAGGTTTAGGGTTTAGGGTTTAGGGTTTAGGGTTTAGGGTTTATGGGTTTAGGGTTTATGGGTTTAGGGTTTAGGGTTTAGGGAATCTTGCCGACGCGCACGTGCCACTGAACTCGGACCCTGTACGACGGCAAGAACCGGGAACATGAGCCATAGGCTCATATCCCGAAACCCCAAACCCTAAACCCCAAGCCCTAAACCTTAAAAGCTAAACCCTGAACCCTAAACCCTAAACCCTAAACCCTAACCCTAAAACCCTAAACCCTAAACCCTAAACCCGAAACCCGAAACCCTAAACCCTAAGTAGCAGCCACAAGACAGCAGCTCTGGGGAGCCGAACACGCGAAAGCCCGCGATTCGTGTTTAGGATGTCGGGGGGTTACGCAAGTCTGCTGGGACCCGGAGTAAGCCCTTATTCCCTTTTTTAATAGAGTTTAGGGTTTAGGGTTTAGGGTTTAGGGTTTAGGGTTTAGGGTTTAGGGTTTAGGGTTTAGGGTTTAGGGCTAGGACTCAGAGTAGGCCCTTGTTCCCTTTGACTTAATGCTCTGGGGCCCTGCTTGGAGTTTTCTTGGAAACGGGTTAACAACTTCTGGAGGCTTGATATTGGGGGGTTGCCCTTCCCCTCCCCCTTGTAGGGCTGCTGGGGATGTCAGGGCATGGGCCCTCTTTTTGGGTTTCGGGTCTCAGAAATCAGAGGCTGCTTAACCCTACGCCCCGCACCTCTTTAGAAACGGTGCCCTAACCGATCCTCATCGAGGGTGCCATGCTTGAATGGGCGAAGGCAAGAGGTCTGAAAGCCTTGCCCTCAATTCTAAACCCTAGCCCGGAAGCTCCTTTCTAGCTCCGAAACTTCAAGCCCTCAGATAGAGTCCCAGGTCAGGTCTAGGCTGGAGCACCGAGTTCTCCAGACTCACCCCCAAAGGCTCCGTGCAGACATCCCTGATCCCTAAACCCCGCGCTGAATATCCGAAACTCTGAACCCGAAACCCTAAACCCTAAACCCAAAACCCTACACCCTAAACCCTGAACCCCAAAAACTGGAGCCTAAACCCTAAACCCCCAAAAGCCCCGAACCCAAGAATTGGGTTGCGCTTTGGGGATAACTATAAGGTTTCCCTCCTTTCCTCATGAGAACCCATTCATAAAACAGCTTCAAGCACAACTCAGATGAATCCCTGAAGCCGAAACTCTAAAACCTTCAGCCCGGCCGAAACTCGCCTTAAACCCTCCCCCAAAACCCTAAACCCAATAAATCCTCCCCAGGATCCACCATGGGCGAGAGTCATGCGTCCCTCGTCGGCTTGAGGGTTTAGGGTTTGGGGTTTTGGGTTTAGGGTTTGGGGTTTAGGGTTTAGGGTTCAGGGTTGGGGCTTCGGGTTTGGGGTTTCGGGGTTAGGGTTGAGGGTTGGTTAATTAGGGTTGAGGGTTTATTGGGTTTAGGATTTATTGGGTTTAGGGTTTTGGGGGATGGTACCCCTCTAAACCCCAACACCAAGCCAGCTTTCTGGGATCCCCCTAAGCCCCCCGGCCTGGACGGGACTTCGGTTAGGGGTTTAGGGGTTAGGGGCTTCGGGGTTTGGGGGTTTTGGTGTTTAGGATTAAGCCTAAACCCTAATGTTGACCTCGTTTTAATAAACCCCGACCCCCCCCCGTCTCAATTCATTTTTGTTTCCGGCCGCCCCGCCTATTGAGGGGCAGGGCTGTTCTCAAGAAACCTGACCCGGGCAATCGCTTCAGAAGGGAAATTCTCTATGCACCCCCCCTCCCCCCCCCCAAAAAAAAAACAAAAAAAGAAAAGGCCCTGGGCGGGGATTTCGTATTAAGGGGGGGGTTATGTAATTGAGTTACGGGGGGTATAAAAGCAGGTTAACATTAAGCCCTCAACCCTAAACCCTAAACCCTAAACCCTAAACCCTAAACCCTGAACCCTGAACCCTGAACCCTGAACCCTGAACCCTGAACCCTGAACCCTAAGCCCTAAACCCTAAAGGGGATTCGGGTTGAAGATCGTGAATTGCCCAGGATGTCGGTGAGGCGACGCGGTCAGTTCATGCTGGACGTGGCGAGAATGCAGTTTGGTCTGGCACCCTTTACAGCAGGAACTTACAACAATGCCCAGGGCAAGACCATTCGAGAGGCGGACGGCACTCCTAGGGTTTAGGGTTTAGGGTTTAGGGTTTAGGGTTTAGGGTTTAGGGTTTAGGGTTTAGGGTTTAGGGTTTAGGGTTTGGGACACTGAGTTGACTTCGCGAAGCCCGAGTACTTTACAGTTTGGAGTGCTCGGATCATACGCCCTTACTCCGATCACCCCTTAGCTCATCCCTAAACCCTAAACCCTAAACCCTAAACCCTAAACCCTAAACCCTAAACCCTAAACCCTAAACCCTAAACCCTAAACCCTAAACCCTAAACCCTAAACCCTAAACCCTAAACCCTAAACCCTACACCCTAAACCTCCTTCCTTCGATCTCGGTGAGGTACGGCAGCTCGCTGTTCTGCGTCAGCCGCAGGCAGACTGGTCGCTTCGGATGTAGGGATTCCTCTCAGGGATGTTTCGGGCTTAGGGGTTTAGGGTTTGTAGGGCGGTTTGTAGGGTTTGTAGGGTTTGTAGGGTTGTAGGGTTTGTGGGGTTTGTAGGGTTTGTAGGGTTTGTAGGGCTTGTAGGATTTAGGGTTTGTAGGGTTTTAGGTTTTACAGGGTGTATAAGGTTAAGGGTCTAGGGTCTAGGGTTTGGGTTTAGGGTCTCGGGTAGGGCTGAGGGTTGACAGGGTTCATAGGGTTCATCAGTTTGATAGGGCGATTTACAGGGTTCATGCCGCTTATAGGGATTTACGTTTTCATAGGACTTGCGGGTGCATCCGGTTCATGGGATTTACAGGGTTCAAAGGGTTTTTTGGTGTGAGCGCTTCATAGGTTCACGGTTCCCTAAGCCCAATGATCCCTATACCAGAACTGGGGGATCGATCTACGGGTCTTCCTTGGTGCAACATGGAGAGAACTGAAGGAGGAGTGCTCTTTGTGCACGATTCTTTGAATGAACTGCCCTAAAGCCCCCCAAATCCTCCATCCTAGAACCCTATTCAGCCCAAGCCCTAAACCCCAAACCCTAAACCCAAAAGCCTCACACCATGGAGCCCTCAGATACTTCGTCATGTGGTTCTGCATCATCATGACTGCGGTCTGTGTCTGCAGAATTCTTCAGCCGGGAGCCACAGTGCTCTAAGGAGCTTGTTGGCAGAGGGCTGCGAGGGTTTAGAGGGTTTGGAGGGTTTGGGGGGTTTAGAAAGACTCTAGAGTGCATAGGGTTTATGGGTTTTATAGGGTAATAGGGTGTTGGGGTCTCTATTTGGGGTTTAGGGTTTAGAGTTTGAAGGGTTGCGGGCTTGGGAGCCTAGGCGTTTAGGGTTTTAGGTCTACAGGGCTCTAAGGCTTTGGGTCTTTAAGGTTTGGGGCTGTGGATTTCTAGCAAGACTGTCTGAGTGAAGTAGTCGCGCGGACGACGCAGGTCACAACTCCTTTCCAGTGCGGGGGGCTGACGTCAGACGCTTGGGGTTTAGGGTTTAGGGTTCAGGGTTTAGGGTTTAGGGCTTCGGGCTTAGGGTTTAGGGTTTAGGGGAATGAAACAGAGAAGCTTGCTTCTTTCAATGAGGCTTCAAACAGGCAGCTTCTGGCAACGCTAAACCCAAGAATGCTCTCCCTGCTCTGCTTGTCGGTCGCAGAAGGTTTAGGGTTAGAGAGGTTATAAAGAGACCGTTTGGTTTAGGGCAGCCAAGAATCCGAAAATCCGAAGCCCGAGCGCCTAAAATCCGATAGGCCCGAACCTCTACTCTCCCAGCCCTTGACCTAAAGCCTCTAGTTTAGTGTTTCGCGTTTAGGGCTTAGGGCCCTATAACCCTTGCTCAGAGTTTTGGGGGCCTTTGCTGCACCTGACTTCCGCCTTGCACCTTTCACCCTAAACCCTGATTCCTCAAGCCCTAAACCTTCTCAACCCTCTCAACCCTCTAAAGCCTCTAACCCTAAACCCTGTTACACTGTAACCCTAAAACCTCTCTAGCCTCAACCCTAAACCCCTAGAACCCCGAGGTGGGTTCTCTTGGAAGCCCTCGTTGTGCCGGGCCCCGGGGATTTGCAGAAGCAGCCCGGCTCCCGAGGGGGAAACGCCGGTTTAGGGTTTAGAGTTGAGGGTTTAGGGTTTGGGGTTTAGGGTTTAAGGTTTTGGGTTTAGGGTTTAGGGTGACTCAGATCAGGGTTCTGAGGCAGGGCCTTAGGTTTTAAGTTCATGGTGTATGGTTTCGTGGTTTAGGGGTTTAGGGGTTTTGGGGTTCTATGTTTGCGTTTTATGCGTTTTAGGGCTGGAGCTGATCAAGCCCAGAACCCTGTAAGCCTTTAGGTCTTGAGGCCATCTGCAGGAGAGAACGTCAACCTTAACACTGAAACCCAACAGACTTGGTACCCTTCACCCTTCACCCTAAACCCTAAACCCTAAACCCTAAACCCTAAACCCCCTAAACCCTAAACCCTGAACCCTGAACACTGAACCCTGAAGCCCTAAACCCTTCTAAGTTCCCGTCAAACCCAAAACGGTACCTTGTTCTCATAATATGGTTATGCCACGAAACAGAAGAATGCAGAAAGGCAGAGCTATCCCCGAACTGCAACACTTGAGGGTAGCTTGGCCTGAGCGCAACGAACAACCAAACCTAAGTTTGAGGTTTAACCTTGGGGTTCAATTGGGGCGATTTTTCCACAGGAAGGCAGTTCGGAGAGTCTATATAAGATTTGGGGTCCACGTGGCTGGGGCTTAGGGTGTAGGTAGGGGTTTCGGCCCCAAAAGCCTACGGTTCCCAGGCCCTGAGCCAATTCCAGGCTCAAAGCAGCCTCCTCATCCTCCATCAGGCCTATAGGATCTAATAGGGCCAGAACAATTATTACAATATGGTCGCCATATAGTTCAACCCTAAACCCTAAACCCTAAACCCTAAACCCTAAACCCTAAACCCTAAACCCTAAACCCTAAACCCTAAACCGTAAACCCCAAACCCCAAACCCTAAACCCTAAACCCTAAACCCTAAACCCTAAACCCTAAACCCTAAACCCTAAACCCTAAACCCTAAACCCTAAACCCTAAACCCTAAACCCTAAACCCTTACCCCCCATTCGCAGGGGTTGAGTGGGGTTTGCGAAGCCTTGAGCCTGGGCTAGACATTGAACCTCGAAACCTTACACCCCCCATGGCCTGAACCTATAAACCCTGAACCCGAAACCCTGAAGCTTAAACCCTATGCCGTGAACCCTAAACCCCAAACCCTACACCTTGAAGGGTTGACAGTGGCTTGAAGCCCCTCAAGCTGCTTGGTGATGGCGGGGGCCGAGCCATGTCCCCCAGAGTTGACGGAGCTAGCTGGCTGCGAGGCGCGCGCGCGCGCGCGCGCGCGCGCGCGCGCGGGGTTGAGGAGATTTAGGGTTTAGGGTTTACCGTAAGAAGTTCCCAGAATGCGGCACTTCAAACTACTATTTCTTTGATATGATGCTAACTTAGCTGAAGTTCCGAAACAACCCTGAACCCTGTTTGGCGCCCAAGGCGGTCTGCCGCCTTCCAAAACTCTGTAAGCCCTGTTGCTTTTTTTTGGATGCTGCAACCTGTAGGGTTAGGGTTTGGTTTAGGGTTTAGGGTTTAGGGTTTAGGGTTTAGGGTTTAGGGTTTAGGGTTTAGGGTTTAGGGTTTAGGGTTTAGGGTTTAGGGTTTAGGGTTTAGGGTTTAGGGTTTAGGGTTTAGGGTTTAGGGTTTAGGGTTTGGGGTGTAGGGTTTCGGGTTTGGGGTGTAGGGTTCGGGATATAGGAGCCCAAAACCCGTCAAGACTCCGTCGGGTGGGATGGCCAAGGGGCATATGCCTGTGGCACAGGGCCCTAAACCCTAAACCCTAAACCCTAAACCCTACACCCTAAACCCTAAACCCTAAACCCTAAACCCTAAACCCTAAGCCCTAAACCCTAAACCCTAAACCCTAAACCCGAATAAACTTCCCGGGGCCTGCGGGTCAGAGGCGTCCTGCCTTGCCTGCGCCAACTGCGGTCAGGCCAGGCTCGTGGTCGGGGGTTTTGGTGTTTTTGGTTTAGGGCTTAGGGCTTAGGGCTTGGGGCTTAGGGCTTAGGGCTTAGGGTTTAGGGTTTCGAGGGTTTCGAGGGTTCAGGCAGCTCGAACTAAACTCAGATGAGATGCTCGCTTGAAGGATGCCCTAGGCTTGAATTTCAGGGTTTAGGGTTTAGGGTTTATTGTTTAGGGTTTAGGGGGGTTAGGTTTAGAGTTTCGAGGTTGGGATTCCCTGCTGCGGAGAGTGTGGCAGACAACAACTGCCTTCACAGAAACACGAAATGCGGACGCTGCCCTGTGCACCATGTTGTCCGAAGGCCGGTAGGGCTTCGGGTTTAGGGTTTAGGGTTTAGGGTTTAGGTTTTACGTCCTTCTTCGCTGCGGACGCTGGTTTTTCGCCCACAGCGGGTGGGGGGGCGCGACTGCTGGCATGCAGCTCCTTGGAATGGGCCCCTGAGAAGCTTGCCGACCGATGTTCAGCAAGCTGAGGTTTATGGTTGAGGGTTTAGGGTCTATAAGCCGTAAACCTTAAGCCCATGTGGAGATAATATGGGGCTTCAGCGGCTCTCTGGGTGTGCGGGTGCTGGGGATTTAGAACCCTAGGGATTTGCGGGTTACCGTGTTCAGGGTTTGAAAGGGTTTGGGGGCTTCATATGGGATTGAGTCCTTCAGGGGTTTAGGATTTGGGGGTTTTAAGGTTTACGGTTCAGGGCCTTGTTGGGTTTGTTTGGGGCTTTCGGGAAAAGGTTTTAAGGGGTGAAGTTTATTCAGAGCTTTGGGTTAGGTCTTCACTTTTAAGGGCTCCAGGACCAGGTCGATACTTTTTGTGTTCATGGTTTATATAGGGTTTCGGACTCTTAGGGGTTGGGATTTCGCTTTACATCTCCAATAGTTCAAAAGCCCACACAGCCCAAGACCCACTAGACTGAAGCCCCAACCCCCCAACCCCGCAAACCCCCAACCCCCGAAGCCCGAAATCCCTAAACCACCCTAAACTCCAAACCCTGAACCCTGAACCCTATACCCTAAACCCTAAACCCCCTAAAGCCCTAGCAAGTGTAACAGGCCTTGGCTATGCCTTCCGCTCTTCTGCGAGATAAAGTGGCCACGCGGCCGCCTCTCGTTTGCAGCAGAAATGGATTTCGGGGCCAGGGTGTTACGTAGGGCCTAAACCCTAAATGACCCCAAATCCTCAACCCTCAACCCGAAACCCTGAACGCCAGGGGCTGGGGATTAAGGGATTCCATTTTGGACCTCTAATAGGGTTTAAGGAGTTTAGGGTTTAAACCCTAAATCCTAAACCCTAAACCCCAAACCCGAAACCCTAAACTGTTTAAACCCTAGACCTCCAGTAACCTCCAAACCTCCCAATCCTGCACCCTAAACCTTGGATGTTAAGGGGTTCCGCCTGTGATCCCTCAAGATTGTACCCATTCGTCTGGGTTTAGGGTTTCGGGTTTCGGGTTTCGGGTTTCGGGTTTCGGGTTTCGGGTTTCGGGTTTAGGGTTTAGGGTTTAGGGTTTAGGGTTTATGAGGGAGAACCCTTGCCTTCGGGACTGTGGGGTCGATCTTGTGGGATCCAAGGTACCCGAGGCTACAATGTGCTTCAGGGAAGGTTTGGAGTTTAGGGTTGAGGGTTGACGCTTTAGGGTTTAGGGTTGAGGGTTGAGGGTTGAACCTCCCTGCCAGGGTTTAGGGTTTAGGGTTTTGGGTTTTGGGTTTTGGGTTTTGGGTTTTGGGTTTAGGGTGTAGGGTTTAGGGTGTAGGGTTTAGGGTTTAGGGTTTAGGGTTTAGGGTTTAGGGTCCTAAACCCTAAACCCCTAAGCGCCTTGCAAGAGAGGGCTTCTGGTCGCTCTCAGGAATGCGGTGTTCTCGTACCCACTCACCGCCCTCGGGGTGCCGACGCTCTGCTTCCTGGTCGAGCTTGGGACGCCTCGGGTTTAGGGGGAAGGGTTTAGGGTTTAGGGTTTAGGGTTTGGGGTTTAGGGTTTAGGGTTTAGGGTTTAGGGTTTAGGGTTTAGGGCTTTAACCCTTGCAGCCCCACTCTTCAACCCTTCAAGCCTTTGACCTTCCTTCCTTCCTTCCTTCCATGGCACTTGGTACATAATGATGGGCAGGGCAGGAGGTCCCGGTTTAGGGTCCTTTTTAGAGCTTATAGCTCTACTTCTTACAATCGTAGACAAAGCTCAAAAGGTCCCTGGGTTTCAGGGGTTTAGGGTTTAGGGTTCAGGGTTTAAGGTCTAGGGGTTGCGGGTTTAGGGTTTAGGGTTATACAAGGGGTGAAGGGTTTAAGGCTTAGAGTTTGGGGTTCGTCTGCTTAGGTTTTAGGGGGGTTCGGGTGGGTGGGTTGGGTTGAGGGTTTGGCGTGTATGGGTGCAAACTACAAGTTCTCTGTGGACCCTAGACCCTAAACCCTAATCCTAAACCCTAAACAACCCTCAACCCTGAACAACCCCAAACCCCAAACCCTAAACCCTCAGCCCTAAACCAGCACCGGTGCTCCGACATGACGTCGGGATGTAGCCAGATAGCCCCCTGAGCCCCTACATGCCAGCTCTGAATAGGGTAGAGGGTTTAAGGTTTAGGGTTTTAGGGTTTAGGGTTTAGGGTTTAGGGTTTAGGGTGTCGCGGTTTGGGGTTTGGGGTTCGGGTTACAGCTTTTGGGTGTAGGGATTGGAGGGGCCTGTCTGGGGTTCCCAGGCTTTTCGGCCACCTGCGAAGATGGCACGCGATACGACCTCCTGCGCTTCGTGCGGCTTTGCCAGGGCAGCAGGAGTCCGAATATAGGATTTAAACCCTAAACCCTAAACCCTAAACCCTAAACCTAAACCCTAAACCCTAAACCCTAAACCCTAAACCCTAAACCCTAAACCCTAAACCCTAAGCCCTAAGCCCTAAGCCCTAAACCCTGAACCCCAAACGGTTCAGGGTCCATGCCCCTTATGGCAGATATTCTGCACCAGGCAGCTGAAAGCACACTGCCCCTTTGCAAGCAGTTAGGACGCGTACTGCAAATGGGGAAATGGGGTTTCGCAGGGTTCAGGTGGGTGTACGGGATATAGGGTGAAGGGGTAGTGAGGTTCTGGGGAGATCTAGTCCCCTAAGGCCTGAACCCTGAACCCTGAACCCTAAACCCTAAACCCTAAACCCTAAACCCTAAACCCTAAACCTCAAATCCTTGAAAGGATCCAGGGACCCGGCGCGGCCCGTCGGCGGCGCTCGGCTGTCGGCCGGAAGGCAGGACCACGAGCCTCCACAGTTTCGGGTGAAGAGTTACGAAACCCTCAGCCCTAACCATTACCCCTAAACCCTTAAGGCCTAAACCCTAAACCCTGAACCCTGAACCCTAAACCCTAAACCCTTAAACCCTAAACTAAACCCTAAACCCTAAACCCGGTTTAGAGTTGCAGCTGTCCCGATGCCACCTCGAGCTGTTACAACTGGCTTCGGGTCCATTCCTTGCCAGAAGGTTTTTTTGCCTTCCTTCAGCCGGTTCCGAAGTCCTAAACCCTAAACCCTAAACCCGAAACCCTAAACCCTAATCCCTGTTTGTCCAAGGCTCATAATTTGGGGTCGCTTGGCTTCGCTGGGCCTCAATCCAGGGGTAGGTTTGAACAGAATTTTCATTTTTCATTGCTCTTAATCCCCTACGTAATCCTTATAAAGCCCGATAAGAACTTAATTTGTACTACCCATAATCCCCTGTATCATCCTTATCAAGCCAGAAGCAGTTCTAATTCTTATAGGGCCCCCAAACCGAACCCAGTCAATCGGTATGGCATCCTCACCCATGTCCCCCAAAGCCCTAAAGCCCTAAAGCCCTAAAGCCCTAAAGCCCTAAAGCCCTAAAGCCCTAAAGCCCTAAACCCTAAACCCCAAACCCCAAACCCCAAACCCCAAACCCCAAACCCCAAACCCCAAACCCCAAACCCTAGACCCTAGACCCTTAACCCCAAACCCCAAACCCTAGACCCTAAACCCCAAACCCCGTGCGCAAGAGGCAGCTGGCGTGCTGCCCTTGGGGGCCTACCGCCCCCGAGAAGAGAAATCCTGGTTTCCGGGAGCCCTGGCTCAGTTTAGGGACCCTCAGCTCTCAACCCTTGAGCCCTAAACCCTAAACCCTAAACCCTAAACCCTAAACCCTAAACCCTAAACCCTAAACCCTAAACCCTAAACCCTAAACCCTAAACCCTAAACCCTAAACCCTAAACCCTAAACCCTAAACTGAGTGAACCGAGCGGAGCGAACGCACCGAAGCCGGCAGGCTCGGGAGCTCCGCAGCCAGAAGCCCTCCGGCTGGCGACGGAGGTCTCAGTCTCGTATTCAGTGGGGGACCTGCCTCTGCGTTTTAGGGTGAAATCGGACACAGAGAAAGTCGTGACACTCCCGGGAGCAGAGGCGGTGGGGGTACTTGAAGCATTGATATTTGCGATACTGTGTATTGTTTTGCAAACCTGAGAAGGTTCGAAGGGTGAGGCCCCTTTCATCATCCCTTTGATGGGGAATAGTAAGATACTTGATTTCCAGAGTCCCTGGTAAGCACGACTAGTGTAGGGGTCGGAGGAACTACGAATTGTATACTCCCTTGTGGTCGCTACAAGCATACTATAAGAAATCCCCCCAGCCGCGAGCAAACCCCCCAAGCCTAAACCCTAAACCCTAAACCGTAAACCCTAAACCCTAAGCCCTAAACCCTAAGCCCTAAACCCTAAACCCTAAATCCTAAACAAGGATATCTGTGGCAGCCAGTTCGCTGCGGCAGCTGTGAGGCGGGGGGCCCAAGTCATTCTTCATCCCAAGGGCTTCTTAGGTTGTTTGGGCAGCTACGGAGTGAAGACCTTAAGCCCTAAGCCCTAAACCCTAAACCCTAAACCCTAAACCCTAAACCTTCAACTCGAAAAGATGCCACTGTGACAGTGAGGGGTTTAGGGCTTATTTTGCTGCCAGGGGTGTGTATCTGCGTCTGCGCTCCGCGTTCTCGACCCCTCCGCCTCCCACCCCCCTAACCCAAAACCTCGACCCTAAACCCTTAACCCTTAACCCTTAACCCGTATCCCTAAGCAAGCACGAACCACGGGAAACCCTAAATGCTAATGCTAACCCACAATGAACCATGGGGGGGGGGGGGGGGCGGAGTGAACGCCTTATACCCTACAGCCGAACCCTAATAGCCCTAAATCCTAAACCCTCCACTACATTGGACGCTGGAATGTACGTTGCCACCTCAGGGTGTGAGTGCAGTCCTCAAAGGATTTCCGGTCTTGAGGAAAGAAATGATACTCCGTAGAGCGACGTGCACTTCTTGTGGCAACCCTAAACCCTAAATCCTAAACCCTAAACCCTAAACCCTAAACCCCAAACCCTAAACCCTAAACCCTAAACCCTAAACCCTAAACCCTTAACCCTAAACCCTAAACCCTAAACAACTGCCTGAAGGATGCCGGGCTGCTGGGCTGGTGTTTCGTGAGCTCAAGGAGGCGTCGCGGGTCCCGTAAAGCTGCTGCTTGACTAGAACACCCCAGCGGACCCTGCAGACCCCAACTGGGTTTAGGGTTTATGGTTTGGAGTTTTGGATTTAGGGTTTGGGGTTTTGGGTTTTGGGATTTCGGGTTTTGGGTTTGTGGCTTAGGGTTTGGAAAAATTCCACGCACTCTTGGAGCATTTGACCAGGCTGTCCTTTCTGTGGATGCACGCGCTTGAGAACTCTAGTACCCTAAGGGAATAATATTAGTCACTATTCCAACCCCTATATTAGGTTTGAGCATCATTTTATAAATTGTGTTACCCTTCATCCCCTATACAATCCTTATAAAGCCATACAAGTTTACTATTTACTACCCTTAATCCCCTGTACAAGTCTCATAAAGCCATAAAAGCCTCACTTTTTATTGGCCCCCCTCCCCCCCTTTTGCGAAAAGTATCGACCCCTGGCTGGATCTCATCCGGCCATAAACCACTCCCGAGGCAGCCCTTGTTATAGGCTTCTTAAAGGGAGGGGGGTTCAAGGGTGGTAGGTACTTAAGGAGCCTTAGGGAAGCTTACGGAGCCTTAGGGAGTAGTGGGGAGTGTTTGGGGAACCTTGGGTTAGATACCCCCCTTTCTCCCTAAACCCTAAACCCTAAACCCTAAACCCTGAACCCTAAACCCTAAACCCTAAACCCTAAACCCCCCCTTGAAACCCCCTTCCCCCGCCTGAAGAACCCTGTAACCTTGCAACCTCAGCGTGGCAAGAGTGTATACCTACATGGCCACCTTCCATTTTTTGCCTTTTGAGCTCCCTGTCTGAATGCGTGTACATAAGGTAGTTTCGGGTATAGCCGGTTTAGACCTACCCCATATGAGGCCGTTTGTTGCGGGTGAGGATAGTTTGAGTGCACACACCCCAAAGCTTGACCCTAAAACCCTAAAACCCTAAAGCCCTAAAGCCCTAAAACCCTAAAGCCCTAAAGCCTAAAGCCCTAAAACCCTAAAACCCTAAAACCCTAAAACCCTAAAACCCTAAAACCCTAAAACCCTAAAACCCTAAAACCCTAAAACCCTAAAGCCCTAAAACCCAAAAACCCCAAAAACCCCAAAACCCTCAACCGCAACAAGTTCTCCCTCTCCAGCCGCACTGCTGGCTTCTTCGCCCTCATCGCCACCAAGCTTTGCGAACGCAGCTGCGGCGAGGACACTGCAAGCCTTGCGGGTCCACATGGCCCGGCAAAATTGGGATCTGGCTCCAAACCTAAACCCTAAACCCTAAGTTTACCCTAAACCCTAAACACTAAACCCTAGACCCTAAAACCTAAACCCTAAACGTATACGTGCCTTCTACGATTTTAGGGTTCATGCGGCTCGCAAGGCCCAAAAATCCTACATCTTGGTTGAGGGGCTTAAGGATTTCGGGAGGGTCAAACCACCCTAAACCCTAAACCCTAAACCCTAAACCCTAAACCCTAAACCCTAAACCCTAAACCCTAGACCCTAAACCCTAAACCCTAAACCCTAAACCCTAAACCCTAAACCTTAAACCCTAAACCCTAAACCCTAAACCCTAAACCCTAAACCCTAAACCCTGAACCTTCTAAACCCTAAGCCCTGAACCCTAAACCCTAGACCCTGCTGGGCTCTTGTCACAGTCCTACTAGAGCAAGGTTATCCTCTGTTTCACTCTGTAGCCATATTGTGGCAAGCAGCTCAGCTTGAGTTCCTGAACGTCCAGGATTCAGGGTTCAGGGTTCAGGGTTTAGGGTTTAGGGTTTAGGGTTTAGGGTTTAGGGTTTAGGGTTTCAGCCTCCTTGGTCTACCATCCCTTCATGGAAAGGGGGCTGAGTAGGCAACCTTCCTGAACCCACAAATCCCTAAGCCATAAACTTAGCAGCTGAGTGAGCACACTTTACACTTTTTGGGATACTCTAACCCCCTATAAAACTGAAAGTATACACTTTTTTGGGGGCTTATGAACTCAGCAACTAAGTAAACCATAAACCCTAAACCCTACATGCAAACCCTAAACCCTAAACCAAACCTAACACAACCTAAACCCGCTTCTGGAGGTTCAAGCAGAGGGGTTCTTCCATGTCACTTCAGCTCTAATCTGTACATATGTGCCTTCAGCTTGTCAGGTTTTTGATGGTGGGCTTCGGCTCGTAGTTCTCTTCCACGTACCGAGCCTGAGTCCCAAATCCATGCTGAAGCACCCCGTAAACCTTAAACCTTAAACCTTAAACCCCAAACCCAAAACCCAAAACCCTAAACCCTAAACCCTAACCCCCGAACTCCTATAGCCCCAAAATCCTCCAGCCCCTTCTGCGAACCGACCCCCCCCCCGAAACCGAACCGACCCTCTGCGACGATGCGGGCGGCGCTGCTTCTGGTCTGGGCCTGCCTTTCCAGGGTGGATGGCAAGGAGGATCGGCTGTAGTTACGCTGCAGTTTAGGGTTTAGGGTTGAGGGTTGAGGGTTTAGGGTTTAGGGTTGGTTCCTTCCTCATGTTTGATTCTTTACTCAGCACGTAACCCCACAGAAAAATAATGAATGTCATTATTCAGTACTGTTCTTCTTTTAAGGGTGAAACAGTCTTTGATTCAGTTGCCGGCTGTACCACCTAAGTCGGAGTAATGACTACCAAAGCTTAAGTAAAGTGATTTTGCAGCTAAGGCCCAAAAACCCTAAACCCTAAACCCTAAACCCTAAACCCTAAACCCTAAACCCTAAACCCTAAACCCTAAACCCTAAACCCTAAACCCGAAACCCGAAACCCTAAACCCTAAACCCTAAACCCTAAACCCTAAACCCTAAACCCTAAACCCTAAACCCTAAACCCTAAACCCTAACTGCAGCAAGCAGCTTTAAGCCTTCCTTGCAGGGTTCTTAGCAGAGAATGAGGCAATTGGGTTTAGGGTTTAGGGTTTAGGGTTTAGGGTTTAGGGTTTAGGGTTTAGGGTTTAGGGTTTAGGGTTTAGGGTTTACGGTTTGGGGTTAAAAGTATCCCTCTTAGGGATTAAACAGGGTACCGAATTCCCTCAGGCCCTACTTAAAAAAAACCTTTTTATCCTCTTATACTGCCTCTTAAGCGATTCTACAGGGTAACGAATTCCCTCATTCCCTCATTCCCTCAACCCTGAACCCTAAACCCTAACCCCGAAACCCCTAAACCCCATAAACCCTAAACCCTAAACCCTAAACCCTATAAACCCTAAACCCCAAACCCCAAACCCTAAACCCTAAACCCACACATTCCGTACTTAAGAACCCTGAAGATGCGAACAGTTAACCCTCAGAGGCCCAATGCGCTGCCAACGGCCCTGCGGACGACGTGGCCCTCCTGCAGCTCTCGGCCAACCATGCATTCGGAGGCCCAAAGGGTTTAGGGTTTAGGGTTTAGGGTTCAGGGTCCAGGGTTTAGGGTTTAGGGTTTAGGGTTTAGGTGCGCCGGGGGCAGGGGGGGGGGGGGGGGGATGGCACGGACAATGATGAAGACCCCTATGAGAAAGTGGATGTTGCCGTTTACGAGGCTAGGGGACGCAAGCTGTTCAGCTTGAGTGTCGCATCAATGCCAGGAACGGACAGTTTATCAGAAGTTGGCACATGTTCGCGCTGAAGGTAAATGGGCAGACTCTGGATGAGCCAACCGTTCTCAGTGACCTTGTGCAGGCCAGCAGGAGCTTGTTGTCTCTATGGTCTGCTCGCATCGAGAAGACCAAGAAGAAGTACAATGAGACGAAGAAGGCGTTGCTGACGAAAGCGTCTGAGACCCAACGGCTGTCAAGCCACTTTCAGAGAAGAAAGGGTTCACGATTCACGGCTGTTTAGGGTGTTGAGGGCTTTGAGGGCTTCTAACCTCTTGGGCATGTCGCTTTTAGGGCTTTTTAGGTTCACGGTAAGCTCATCGACAAGTTTTTAGGGTTTAGGGTTTAGGGTTAGCCTGAACCCACAGCCCCCCTAAGTCTCTAAACCCCTGGGCCCCCTGAACTCCTGAGCCCTGTGCTTCGGACGCTGTTTAGAGGGGTTCAGAGTGTTTAGGGAGGTTTAGAGGGTTTTTAGGGAGTTTTGGAGGGCTTTAGAGGGTTTTGGAGGGCTTTAGAGCGTGTTAGAGGGTTTTGGAGGGTTTCGCAGAGGGTTTCGTAGAGGGCTTAAAGGGTGTAGAGGGTTTCGAGTTTAGGCTTTAGGGTTGAGGGTTTGAATCTCTTAGCCCAAGGCCCCTCAATCGAGCCCCATAGTCGGCTTCGCCTGGGCCTAACCAGGCCACGCTGGCTGCCTAACGAAGTATGGCAGCGAGGTGAACAAAGTCTTCCCAGGCAAGGGTTTAGGGTTTAGGGTTTAGGGTTTAGGGTTTAGGGTTTAGGGTTTAGGGTTTAGGGTTTAGGGTTAGGGTTTAGGGTTTAGGGTTTAGGGTTTAGGGTTTAGGGTTTAGGGTTTAGGGTTTAGGGTTGAGGGTTGAGGGTTGAGGGTTGAGGGTTTAGGGTTTCGGGAGAAGCTTTAGGAGGTTTTTTGGGGTTTCTAGCGTTTTTAGTTTGTTTGGGCTGAAGTCGTGGGCAAGATCGTGGAGTCGCTCGCGAATAGTTCACTCAAAGATCCGAAAACCAAGAGTTTTCGAGTAGTTTTAGGGTTTAGGGTTTAGGGTTTAGGGTTTAGGGTTTAGGGATTAGGTTTAGGGGGTTTAGGGTTTAGGGTTTTTGGTTTAGGGTTTAGGGTTTAGGACTGATATTCCAGTGTAATGAGGGGCTTCGGGGACCGAGCCTCTTCACTAAGATCCCCAGCACAGACTTCTGCCTCTTGCCCCCCTACTACCTTGCTAGGTTCCCCCCTTAAGTAACCTTAATTAGGCATTTTCCTAAATAGCCTTAATTATGCGGCAAACTTAGGGTGGGTAGTAGAGAGGGGGGGTAGTAGGGGAACCCATGAGTAGGGGTTGCTAGGTCAACCCTAAACCCTAAACCCTAAACCCTAAACCCTAAACCCTAAACCCTAAACCCTAAGCCCTAAGCCCTAAGCCCTAAACCCTAAACCCTAAACCCTAAACCCTAAACCCTAAACCCTAAACCCTAAACCCTAAACCCTAAACCTGAAGCAGCATTTCAAGATCTTTTCAAGCCCCTGCAGGTTTCGCGAAGCACCTGAAGCTGCGCCAGTGGGGGGGCCGTGGCAAGGCAAGGCATGTGGGGTTGTTTTTTGGGTTTGGGGGTCAGGGTTTTAGGGTTTGGGATCTAGGGTTTAGGGTTTGGGGTTTAGGGTTTAGGGTGTGGGGTTTGGGGTTTAGGGGTGTGGGGTTTAGGGTTTAGGATTTGGGGTTAGGGTTTGGGGTTTAGGGTTCGGGTCACAGAATGCTATGTAGCCACAGTGCTGGCTGCTGATACTGCTCCAAAGCAGACGCCGCAGACCCAACAACACCCTAAGCCGCCTAGACTCCAGAAGGGAAACCCCGAACTTGAAGCCTTTTCTGAACCTAAACCCTAAACCCCAAACCCCGAAACTTTAAACCTTCATCAACCCTCAATCCTGGACCGCCTCAGCCCCAATAACCGACACTGGTGCCGGTCTGCAGGGCTTTTGGTGGCAACGTTTAGGTTTAGGGTTTAGGGTTTGGGGTTTGGGGTTTAGGGTGTAGGGTTGAAGGTTCAAGGTTTAGGGTTGAAGAGCTCGTGGTGTTGGAGCAGAAGGACCCTAAGCCTTAATTCCTAAACCCGAATCCTAGGGGGAGGACGCCGAGAGGGCTTGGCTTTCTAGGTTTTAAGGTCAATATCTGTAGGGAAGAAGTTTGGGATTTCGGGTTTAGGGTTTTTAGGGCTTAGGCCCAAACACCAAGCGCAGACTCAAGTCCCTGTAGTCCTAACCTTGAACCAACTTTCGGGCAACAGGACTTCTTTCCATCCGAAGGTGCACATGGGGCGTGGTGGACACACCTTGGTGTACAAGTACATGTTGCAGGCTGCGCGGATCTTGAAGCTCTACGACGAGCACGCCCACCACTATGTCGACCGCGTCGAGCCTGCTCCAATGGAAGGCCCGGAGGGCGTTCCGCAGTGGGCAATGACCGCTGCCTGGGATGTCTTTGGAAGGCATATCCGTCGGAAAGCAGAGGCGTGTTTTGCGGAAGAACAACAAAGGGAGGCCAGGAGGGCAGCCCGGGACACCCCAAGCCGGTCGCCAGGTCGTCGTCTTCGGGGGCAAGTTCTTCATCCTGCGTAGTTCTTAGCGGGCAACGTAGGAGTTAGGTACCCCATAGAATGCCTGAAAGGGTAATAGGGGTAATACAACAGGATATAAGGTACCTAATTCCCTCATTCCCCAAGAACCAGTAAGTTAACCCCTAAACCCTAAACCCTAAACCCTCAACCCTCAACCCTCAACCCTCAACCCTTAACCCTCAACCCTCAACCCTCAACCCTGAACCCTGAACCCTGAACCCTCAACCCCAAACCCTCATTCCTCATTCCTCAACCCTCAACCCTCAACCCTCAACCCTCAACCCTCAACCCTCAACCCTCAACCCTCAACCCTCAACCCTCAACCCTCAAACCTCAACCCTCAACCCTCAACCCTCAACCCTCAACCCTCAACCCTCAACCCTCAACCCTCAACCCTCAACCCTCAACCCTAAACCCTAAACCCTAAACCCAAACCCTAAACCCTAAACCCTAAACCCTAAACCCTGTCTTCTGGTCGCTGCGGAGGCCCCAAGCCGTGGAACGCCCCCAGTTCTCGTCGCCGGCTTCGACCTTGCCGGGCGTTGGAGTCCCGCAGCAGCAGGTTTAGGGTTTAGGGTTTAGGGTTTAGGGTTTAGGGTTTAGAGTTTAGGGTTTAGGGTTTAGGGTTTAGGGTGTGTCAGGGGAGGGCACGTGCTCGGGTGTGAAACACCCCGGGCCGCGCGCTCGCGTTGCCCGTCAACCCACCCCGGCCACCCAAACTATACTCTATTAGGGTTTAGGGTTTATGGAATTTACTTTCTTGTGCTCTGATGCTTGCTTTGATGTTTTTAAAGTTGCGCTGTTAGGGTTTAAGCTGGGGTTGGGGGTAGCCTCGGCCCTTTTCGGGCCTTCGGCGTGTCAGGGCCCGTAGAGGCCTTTATTTATTTGAAGGTCAGGGAAACCCTTGTGCCTGCTCCTGGATTCCCCTTCTTTAAGGGCCTCAATTAAGCCTTTTGGTGGCTCTTGGGGCCTTTTGGGGGCTTCCTGGGGGCTTTCCTGGCCTTTTCGGGGTAAAATGAAGGAAAAAGCCATCGACTTCAGTACCAAAAAATCGCATTTTTCATTGCGGGCACGGGCATCCTGACGTCCCCCTTCTTTTAGGGGGCCTTTTGAAGCCTTTTGAAGCCGTTTGGTGGCTCTTGGGGTGTCTCGGGGCCTTGTTCGGACCTTCGGCGTGTCAGGGGCCGTAGAGGCTTTTTTCATTTGAAGGTCAGGGAACATATTAGTTTTTTTTAAACGCCAATGAGTATTTCAATCGCCAGGGTTTAAGCTGGGGTTCGGGGTAGCCGCGGCCCTTTTCGGGCCTTCGGCACCTTAGGGCCCGTAGAGGCCCTGATTTGCTTGAAGGCCGTCGCAGGGTTTTGCGGTGTTAGGGTTTAAGCTGGGGTTCGGCACGTCAGGGCCCGTAGAGGCCCTTGCTGATTTGGGGGCCTTTTGGGGTGAAATGGAGCCCAAAACCATCGATTTCAGTACTAAAAAATAACATTTTTCATTGCGGGCAGGGGTGCCTAAAACCATCGTTTTCAATATATTCAAAAATCGCATTTTTCATTGTGGGCACGGACAAATCTTGTGGTCGGGCTTCCTGGGCTTTCCTGGCGCTTCTGGTGTAAAAATGGAGGGGTGCGCAGAACCATCGATTCCAGTATAACAAAAAACATTTTTCATTGATGGTACGGCCCTCTTGGCGCGGGGGCCCTTTGGCGCGGGGGGGCCTTCCTCTAGCCTTGAACCCGGGCCCTTCGAACCCGGAAGCCCTTGCTCGGCGGAGGCCCTTGGCCGCCGGTCCAAAAGCCCTTGGCCCGGGAGGCCCAAAAATTTGGGGGCCCTTGGCCCCCGGGCCCGGGAGGGCGGGGGGGGCTCGAAAACCGTGAAAAAAGTATGTTTCACCCAAAATCTCGAAATTGAGAAACCAGCCTGCCTGGACCCCTCGCCAGCCTCCAAAAAAGGCCGATGTCCGTTGGCCTGTCCAGGACAGACGGTGAGGCATAACCCTCACCTTTCCGTTTCTCTTTTCGCTTGGGCGCTCGGGCTGTAAGGCCCTCGGCCGAGCGTTCGGGGTCTGTCGCTCGACGGAAGCGACCCCTCACTTAGTTTAGGGTTCAGGGTTCAGGGTTCAGGGTTTAGGGTTTAGGGTTTAGGGTTTAGGGTTTAGGGTTTAGTGTTTAGTGTTTAGGGTTTAGGGTTTAGGGTTTAGGGTTCAGGGTTCAGGGTTCAGGGTTTAGGGTTTAGGGTTTAGGGTTCAGGGTTTAGGGTTCAGGGTTTAGGGTTCAGGGTTCAGGGTTCAGGGTTTAGGGTTTAGGGTTTAGGGTTTAGGGTTTGGTGTTTAGGGTTTAGGGTTTAGGGGCTCAGGGGCATAGGGGCATAGGGGCTTAGGGTTTAGGGGTTTAGGGGTTTGGTTCAGGGTTAGGGGTTCAGGGGTTCAGGGGGGGCCAAGCCCTTTAAACCCTAAACCCTGAACCCTAAACCCTAAATCCTAAACCCTAAATCACTTCCACATCGCGGACGAGCACACCAAGGCAGCCAGTCCGCCACGTGGAGCACGAGGCTCCCAGAGCATCCTCCAACACGACCCGACATGGTTTCCAGCAATATCTGTCACAAACTCTAAACGGATTTAAAGGGATCCGAAGTATGGGCTCTTATTATGTGTAGTGAATGTAAGGGTTATATACCGGGAGCATGTCACAGTGCTTTAGGCTTTAGGGTTGGGGGTTTAGGGTTTCGGGTTTAGGGTTTAGGTTTAGGGTGGAAGGTTTAGGGTTTTGCTTTCGCGCAAGGGTTAGGCAAAGCCATTTTGTCCATCCACATGGCCGATCAGTGAAAGCATGGAAACTCCACCTAGTCCTGCCGGGTAGGTATCGCTAAACCCTAAACCCTAAACCCTAAACCCTAAACCCTGAACCCTGAACCCTGAACCCTGAACCCTGAACCCTGAACCCTGAACCCTGAACCCTAGACCCTAGACCCTAGACCCTAAACCCTAAACCCTAAACCCAAACTTGAGCTCATGAAGAGGCGCCCATGGAAAGGCTTAGTAAGGATTTGCGTCTCGTGGAACCACCCTCGTGCCTAAGCAAGCCTTCTTCAAGGCTCACAGAAGCCCTCAACTCCAGGATCTGGGGTTTAGGGTTTAGGATTTGGGGTTTAGGGTTTAGGGCCAGACCCTAAAGCTTAAACCCCACACCCTAAGTCATCACACTCAAATTCTCCCTTAGCAGCCCTCGGAAAGACTTGGAGGTTGTGTAGGGCCCACTCGGCAAAGCCAGCACACTTTACGACCTCTCGCACGAAGTTGGACCCCACAACAAAATCGGGGTGTAGGGTCTACGGGTTACCAAGACTCACCCCAACGGCACCTTGGACCACAAGGGGGCGTTTCGGAATTCCCTAAACCCTAAGCCCTAAACCCTAAACCCTAAACCCTAAACCCTAAACCCTAAACCCTAAACCCTAAACCCTAAACCGTCTGCGCGGCCTCAGGGCTTAGGGCTGGAGGCTCGGTTGCTTTGGGATTTAGGGTCTCAAGGCGTATACGTTAACAGGCAGCAGCAAGCCAAAACACAGCTCAGCACAGCTTCCGGTTTCTCCACTCGATCTGCCTTGTTGGGCCTTTTAGATCTTGAGCCAGAAGCCCCAGTTTGCAGCACCAAACTACATAGGGTTTTGGAAGGTTTAAGGTTTCAGGTTTCGGGTTTAGGGCTTAGTCAATTGTAATGACTTCTTCGAGCTTTCAAGGGTTTAGGGTTTCAAGATTTTAGGGTTGAGGCTTTTAGGTTTTAGGCTTTAGGGCTTCAAGGGTTCCAGGGTTTAGCGGATTCGCATTTAGGGACTTTACGTGAGGCTTAGGCATTGGGATGTGTGAGCTTTCCGTGTTTAGCATTAGTTCTTATTGGGTGCAAGGTTCGGGGGTTTGGGTACAGAGTCTACTGTGTCGAGGTTTCAATGCCTTTAATGTGTTTCGGCGCTTAGGAAACTAGGGTATTCGGAGAGCATTTATCAAACGGTAGCCCCAAAGCTTCGGTCGCCCCTGTATAGACACGGATATACACCACATAAACACCCCTCCAACCTTGTTAAGTTTAACGCTACGCGACCCGCTTTGGCCTGAGCTTCTGTAACGAGGCAACCCAAACCGGACAAGGGTGGAGGGGTGGGGTGTGGGGAGCGGTGGGGGGGCAAAATAAAGGGGTGCAAAGCTGTCCGTGGGCTGTGGGGAGGCGATTAGAGGTGGGTTGCCTGCTTTGTGCTACCCAGACACCTATGGCCCGAGGCCTCAGCGGATTACTACAAAAGCCCTAAAAAAACTCTATGGCCTTTTCGCAACCCAACTTCTCTCTTCTGCAGGCATCAGGCCCTGAATGAGTGGGGGGGGGGGGGAGACAGGTAAACTCCCCAACCCTCTGAACCCCAAAACTTTGGAACCCTACTTCTGGAGGCCCCGCCTATGTTATGGAGTAAGCAAACCCTTGGCCGACATAGCGGCTACTCGCAGGCGTACCCACAGGCCCACACAGAGCCTACCCACAGACTGACAGGCCTACCTACTGACTATATACCCACCGTCGGCCTGCTACAGGTACGAAACAAAGGGTTCGGAATATTTCCTACTAGTATTTCCTTAAGTTCCTTTTTAAACCTCCCCAAACCCTGTTCTAATTTTTCAGGCCCCTTTTGGCAGGCTTGTGGGTGGGTAGGCCTGTCGGTAGGCCTGCTTGGTAGCCCTGCAGGTCCCGCAGTAGGTAGCCCATAGCTCGGGGCGTCTTACTAACCCTAAACCCTAAACCCTAAAGCCTGAACCCTAAACCCTAAACCCTAAACCCGAAACCCTAAACCCTAAACCCTAAACCCTAAACCCTAAACCCTAAACCCTAAACCCTAAACCCGAAACCCTAAACCCTAAACCCTAAACCCTATTGAAGCCCTCAGCCTCGAAGGCTTGGCCGCCTTTATGCGCCAGCACCAGCTTAAGGCCACTGCCCCGAAGAAGCTTTGGGGGTCCAGATGCCAAGTTAGGGTTTAGGGTTTAGGGTTTAGGGTTTAGGGTTTAGGGTTTAGGGTATAGGGTTTCGGGTTCAAGGTTCAGGGTTTGGGGTTTAAGCTTTAGGGTCTAGGGTTTAGGGCGTGCCAAACGGAAGCGTGCATTCGTCTGCCTACCCACCCCAAGACCGCCCACTTACAACTCTTTTAGTTTACTCCGAAGCATCATGTACTTGAAGCAAGGTGATTTTGGCGAACCTAATATGAAACACGTCATTCACTCGGTCACTTGGGACACTCTTGTCACCTGGGTCACTTGGGACACTTGGATGACTTCCAGTGGTGCGTTACAAGGTTTAGTTGGGGGATTTACCACTTTGTGACACTCAAGACACACTTGGGACCTTGGTGTGTCACTTGGGTCGTCTGGAGCACCTGGGGCCACTTGAACAGTTGGGTCAAGCAGAACACAGGGGAGCACTTGGCGCACACTTGGGGTCGCTAGGTCACTTGGGGCATTGGGGGCGCCTGGGTCGCTGGTGCTGGCGACACCTGATTCACTCGGTCACTTGGGATGCTTAGGTCACCTGGGTCGCTGGGGACACTTGGGTCACTTCCAGGGTATGCCACAAGGACCGTCGCTTGGGACGTTGGGGTCACTTGGGCTCACTTGGGTCACTCTGTGATACGCAAGACACTAAGAACATTTGTGTTACTTGGGGCACTTGGCTCACGTGGACTTGCGAGCGCTTGGGATGGCTTGAAGCACCTAAAACTTGTGTCACAGGTGTGTGCTTTAAGTCGCTTGGGACGTTGGGTCACTTGGAGCACTTGGGTCACTTAGGAGCACTTGGAACGCTTGGGTCACTTGGAACACTGAGTGGCGCGTGGGTCGCTCAGAGGATTTGGGGGCATTGGCTCTGTGGACACCTACCTCATTCACTTGGTCACTTGGGACACCTGTGTCACCAGGATCACTTGAGACGCTTGCTTGGCCAAGTTACTTGGGGCAGTTGGGTCATTTTGTGACGCATAAGACATCCCTAAAGGTCTCAGCCTCACACGGGCGTTATAGGCCTCCAGGGACCTGACGAGCCTCCATGGGACCGTTGTGTCGCGTGGGTCACTTTTGGGACGCTTGGGCGGAGTCACTTGGGGCGTTTGACACTGAAGCATTTTCAACTCAGACGCTTGGGCCAAGTCACTTGGGGCTCTTCGGCCGCTTTGTGGCGGGTAAGACACGTGACGCCGGCAGCAGTTGCAGACTTGAGTCGCAACACATGAGATGCCCTTTCAAGGCCCCTTGACCTCCTTCCAAGCATCCCTAAGCCCCAAAACCCCAAATCCCCACGAGATTTGCGCCTTGCCCACGAGATTTGTGCCTTGCCCACGAAGATTGCTTTGCCCACACGTTGAAGATTTGTGCCTTGTCCAACCCCAATTAGTTCGCGTCCATTTCCAGGTACTTGTACCTCAACTTCATAACTACTTACACTAAGCCCTAACCCTAATTAAGCCCTAAGCCCTAAACCCTAAACCTCTCAAGCATATAAGAATTTAAACCTTAATCGTCTTCGTATCCTGCAGGTATCCTGCCTAATCATGTTTAACGAGCTTAGCGTTGTTGAAATCCCAGCCTCTTGAGTGCCTGCCCTATGCCAGAACGCGCATGAAGAGAGGGCCACTTTGGATGGATTTCTTTGCCTGGCTCTTCCTAGCCTAGACGCTGAACTTGTCACACTTAAGAGGCAACAGTCGTGAATCGACCCTAAACCAGGCCTATTTGGTACTGCATATACATTAAGCCCTATACCCTACACCCTAAACCCTAAGTCGCAAAGCCCGAAAGAGCCCAAGCCCTGAACTCCCGGACTACCTGGGGGTCTAAGGTTCTGGGCTTAGCCCTAAGTTTAGGGCTAGTTTCAGGTTTCGGGCTTTGGCACAGGGTTTCGGATTAAGATGGCTCAGGGTTTAGGGTCAAGGGTTTAAAGCACCATTTGTCGCGTCGGGAAGGTCTCACACACCCGCCCTGGGCAGCCTTCAACGCTGTTGCAAGAGGCCGTCTCTGCAACCCTAAACCCTAAACCCTGAACCCTGAACCCTGAAGCCCTAAATCTCGAATTAAATGGAAAAGGTTAATATGCTAGACTTGCGATTAAATCAATGAAGCTTTGGGGGGGGGGTCGGGGGGGAGGTTCAATAACTGGGTTTAGAGTTTGGGGTTTAGGTCCCCTCAATCCCCCTGAAGCTTCCTGTGCCGAATTTGACGACCTGTTTTCTCCCTAACGCTCCAGACTCTAAGGGCAGCTACATGGTCCCCGACAGACACCCTAAACCCTACAAACCCTACAAACCCTACAAACCCTGCAAACCCAACAAGCCCTTCAAGCCCTTCAAGCCCTTCAAGCCCTTCAAGCCCTACAAACCTTACAAACCCTACAAACCCTAAATCCTAAACCCTAAACCCCAACCCTAAGCCCCTGAACACAAGATGGCATCCGACCGTAGGGCGACGTCGCCGCTCTCGGCCGACGCTTCTCCGACATGTCGGGCTGCGCCCGCGCCGTGAACCAGGCCTTGGGGCCTTGGGTGATTGTTTTGTTTGTGGTGGGTTTAGGGTTTCGGGTTTAGGGGTTAGGGTTTAGGGTTTAGCCTTAAAACCCTAAAAACCCTAGACCCTAAACCCTAAACCCTACACCCTACACCCTAAACCCTAAACCCCCAACATTCAACCGCCACAAGCACAAGCTCTCAAGCTTGAACCACTCTGAATATTCAGGAATTCATGGAGACTCCAACTCCAAGGACCCAGAGTAGGCTTATTATTATTATTGTTGTTATTATTGTTATTATTATTATATTTATGTTTTATGATGTTTTTTTTTTTTTTTGGGGGGGGGGGGTGTAGGTTTTGGGGTTGGGGGTTCAGGGATCAGGGTTTAGGGCTAGGACCAGTTTCCCCCCTTTTTCGGGGTTTGGGTTCCCATGTACCCCCAAAACGGGGTACACCCTTTATGTGCTTCGGCTGGTCTTGGGGCTAGACTGGCAGAGACTCCCAACCCTAAACCCTAAACCCTAAACCCTAAACCCTTATGGCCATCATCTTCTACCTTCGGCTTCTCATAGCCGCCTAAACCCTAAACCCCAAACCCCCAACCCCAAACCCGAGACCCTAAGCCCTAAACCCTAAACCCTAAACCCGAAACCCTAAACCCTAAACCCGAAACCCTAAACCCTAAACCCTAAACCCTAAACCCTACCCGCGCTGAAGTTTCCCATTGGGAGGTCCGCTTTGCCCGTGCCTTCAGCCAGCGGCACCATGTGATCTCAGACAACCTCCTGCAGCATCACTTTCTGGCCGCTCCTTCGCCATAGGGGTTTGGGGTTTAGGGTCAGGGCTAAGGTTGCGGGTTTAGGGTCTAGGGTTTAGGGCTAAGGTTGCGGGTTTAGGGTTTAGGGCTAGGGTTTAGGGCTAAGGTTGCGGGTTTAGGGTGTAGGGCTAGGGTTCAGGGCTAAGGTTGCGGGTTTAGGGTTTAGGGCTAGGGTTTAGGGTTAGGTTTTAGGGTTTAGGGGTTTAGGGGTTTAGGGTTTTTTAGGGGTTTTTAGGGGGTTTTAGGGTTTAGGGGTTTAAGGAGCTTAGGGGTTTGAAGGGCGCCTCTCGAGCTTGACTTCTAAACCCCCAAACCCATGAAACCCTACTTGGAGGTTCCTGGGTACTTATGACCCCACTTATAGGGTTTAGGGTTTAGGGTTTAGTGTTTAGGGTTTAGGGCTATAGCCCCAATTATAAGTCTACTTATACCCTACTTGGAGGACTTATGGGGCTCATAAGTACCATCATAATTGGCAATTTGGGGTTATAAATGCTCTGAACGTCCATGTAGACCCCCTTTTGCACCGTGTTTCAAGGACTAAACTTTAAACCCTATACACCCTGCCCGTCTAATCACGAACCCTAAGCCCTAACTCCTAGAGATTCAGGTTTAGGGTTTAGGGCTTAGGGTTGTCTTCGCAAGAAATCTTTCGAACATGCTCAGGAGCATTTGCTGATCGTAAAGGGCTCCCTTTTTTCAAAGCCAACAATGGAAACCTTGTGCTTTTCTCAAACTCTGGGGTTGAGACTTGAGGGCTTATAGGGTTTGGGACTCCAACAGTTTATGGTTTAGGGTTTAGGGTTGCCTAAACCTTGAGCCCTAAGCCCTAAGACCCTGAACCCTAAACCCGAAACCCTAAACCCTAAACCCAGACCCGAAACCCTAAACGTCGATCTGCAAGGATTTCTACGCCCTGGACCCTGAGGCGCAGGCGACGCCAGACACATGGATTATTGGGCTTAAGCAGAGTTTCTAGGGTCCTATTGTAGTTTTGTAGGGTTTCGGGTCTAGGGTTTATGGGCTTTAATTACGGGGAGGATGCGGCGGAGGCACCCGACACTCAGAAGAATAGAAGACATATACACCGAGAGTTCCAGCATATTGGCGATGGCGTTGGATAGATGCGTGGTCATGCGAATTGCACAAAGGTTCTTCACGAACAGCCAATGCAGCAAGCCGAGGATTGTCAGCTACTATCTCGACCTCCTCCCAGGCCGTCGCCAGAAAAGGGTGTGGCGCCCGCGTCTCCAGGAAGCGGCTTTGCAGGCCGCCTGGCCGGCACAGGAGGAGCAAAGGCGCAGCGAGCCCGCACTACCACCGGGATGCTCCCCAGCTCGCTGAAACGTTCCGAGAGCTGCAGGAGGAAGCCTGCCTCCACGGGCTCCACGCCCGGAGGGAAAGCGTTCGTTGAAGCTTCATCGCGTGACTTCTGTGGAGTCTGACCAGGGCCGCACCCTAAACCTTAAATTACCCTAAACCCTAAACCCTAAACCCTAAACCCTAAACCCTAAACCCTAAACCCTAAACCCTAAACCCTAAACCCTAAACCCTAAACCCTAAACCCTAAACCCTAAACCCTAAACCCTAAACCCTAAACCCTAAACCCCACACCCTAAACCCTAAACCCTACACCCTACACCCTATATAAACCCCAAACCTTAAACCCTACTTAAAGAGCGGGCTTGGGAGAGGCCCGGGGGGGGGGGGGGGGATCCTACGAGAAGAGGGAAGACCAAGACTAGACGGCTTTTACGGGGCCCAAGCCACGAGCCCGAAGCCCTAAGCCCTAAACCCTAAACCCTAAACCCTAAACCCTAAACCCTAAACCCTAAACCCTAAACCCTAAACCCTAAACCCTAAACCCTAAACCCTAAACCCTAAACCCCAAACCCTAAACCCTAAACCCTAAGCCCTAAGCCCTAAGCCCTAAGCCCTAAGCCCTAAGCCCTACGCCCTAAGTCCTAAGCCCTAAGCCCTAAGCCCTAAACCCTAAACCCTAACCCTCCCCCCCCCCCCCCTAAGCACATAACCTGACCCTTCAAGGCATTCCGTAAGGTGCCCCATTCTTCCTCCCTACGGCAAACCAGTACAGGGGTAGGTTTGACTATAGCGGTTAATGCTATTGCCCTTAGTCCCTTATTTTAATCCTTATAAGGCCATAAGAACTGAATGTTGTAGGGCCCCCCCCAAAGCACTTCCAGACGCATGGTCGCTCCTCAGCCCACCCTCTCGCAGACCACTACTGAGCGCTCAAAGCCCCAATGCCTAAGCTCGAACCCTCGAAATCGTAAGCTTTCAGCCCGAAACCCTAAACGTTGGATCCTAAGCCCTAAACCTAAACTTCAACAGCCTAAGCCTAAACTTCAACACTTAAGCCTAAACTTCAACACTTAAGCCCTGAACTTTGGACCCACAACCCGAACCTCTAGACTCTAGACCCCAAGCACTAAACCCTAGGCCATAAGAGGGGCTTTCAGTCTAAGGGTAGCGACATGGCCCCGGAATGTGGTCCTTTACCTCATTGTTCAGGGTTCCGAAGTATGAGCCCTGGGGCTGCATAGGGCAGATCAGGGGTATGGAAGGGGTCCCCTGTTAAGGGCCCATGTAACTACCTTAAGAATTGCAAGAACCCCAAACCCCAAACCCTAAACCCTAAACTCTAAACTCTAAACCCCAAACCCCAAACCCCAAACCCCAAACCCTAAACCCTAAACCCTAAACCCTAACCCATGTGACTACCCTAAGAGCCAGTTCCTGCCCTTGTACCCCGCCACGCCCGCGGAAGGTCATTCTCCTGAAGGAGCCGAGGACGCGACATCGCGGCAGGCCCTTGGGTTTAGGTTTTAGGGTTTAGGGTTTCGGGTTTAGGTTTGAGGGTTGAGGGTTTAGGGTTTGGGGTTCAGGATTTAGGGTTTCGGGCTTAGGCTATCTTGGCTGAGGCTGGACGTTTCGCTGCTTGGTCTGGTGCTAGGCTTCAGTAGGGCTTAGAGTTGGGGCTAGGCTTTCACGGTTTCGCACTTCTTGAAAGCCCCCAAAATCGAATTTCCAAGCCTTCAGCCCTTCTCCTGACTACAATAGGGCCCTAGTATAGTAGGGGAGCAGAGTTAGAAGAACTAACCATCCAGCCCTGCGCCCTTCAAGGCCATGGCTACGAACTGGTAGGTTTTAAGCAGGGTTTAGGGTTTAGCTCTAAACGGTGTAGGGTCCCTACACCCTAAACCCTGAACCCTAAACCCAAAACGCTAAACTCAACTGGAGGTTTCCAAGATTCAGGGGTACGGTATTGAATTATTGGGCTCCTCAGTTTAGGGGAGTCCTACTGTTTGGCGGTCTATTTTAGGGGTCCCCTACTTTCCCCTAACCCCTAACCCCTAAACCCTAAACCCTAAACCCTAAACCCTAAACCCTAAATAATAGACCCTAAACCCTAAACCCTAAACCCTAAACCCTAAACCCTAAACCCTAAACCCTAAACCCTAAACCCTAATTAAACCCTAAACCCTAAACCCTGAACCCAAACTTGCAAGCACTTTGAGCTTGGGGCTTGCAGGCGAGGACGCGCGCCAGTGGAGTCCTCCTGCGGCCAGTCACAGGCTGCTTGCGTTCTGCGTTTAGGGTTTAGGGTTTAGGGTTCAGGGTTTGGGGGGGGTCCGGTGGTTTTTTTTTTCTTAGGTCTGGCTCTCCTTTTCTCCTTTTCTTAGGTCTGGCTGGTCCTGTGGTCCTCTGGTCCTCTGGTCCCGTGGTTCGCTGGTCCTCTGGTCCGTGGTCCCTCTGGTCCTCTGGTCCGCGGTCCTCTGGTCCTCTGGTCCCGTCATCCTCTGGTCCTGTGGTCTTCTGGTCCTGCGGGCCTCTGGTCCTAGCTTGCTTCAAAGCATATGAACCTTTAAAAAACCATTGTGTTTGCAAGTTTTTTCCCGTGCAATCTTGTTTTGAATCATATGAGTCTTTTTAATGTTTAAGACTCATCATGCGATCATTGTGTTTGCAAATGGGGGGGCTACGCCCCCCCCCCCCCCCCCCCCCCCCCCCCCCCCCTTCCCCCCCGCTTGTTTTAAGCCGTGCAAGCTTGTTTCAATCCATATGGAGTCTTTTCCAAAACCATCAGGCGATCATGTGTTTGCAAATGGGGGGGGCTGCGCCCCCCCAACCCCCCCGCTTTTTTAGGCCATTGTAACCTTGCTTCAAAGCATAATATGAGTCTTTTCAAAAACCATCAGGCGATCATTGTGTTTGCAAATGGGTGGGGCTGCGCCCCCCCAACCCCCCCGCTTTTTTTAGGCCATGTAACCTTGCTTCAACGCATAATATGAGTCTTTTCAAAACCCATCATGCGATCATTGTGTTTGCAAATGGGGGGGGCTGCGCCCCCCCCAACCCCCCCGCTTTTTTTTCGGCTGCGCAAGCTTGTTTCAAAGCATATGAATCCTTTTTAAACCAACATGCGAGAATGGTGTTTGCAAATGGACGAGGGGGGGGGGGTTATAATTGTGTTTGCAAATGGGGGGGGGGCTGCGACCCCCCCCCCCCCCCCCCCCCCCCCCCCGACCTCTTTCAATCCGTGCAAGCTTGCCTCGATCATGAGTGATTGAAATTTTTCCATAGCATAATATGAGTCTTTTCAAAACCCATCATGCGATCATTGTGTTTGCAAATGGGGGGGGCTGCGCCCCCCCCAACCCCCCCGCTTCTTTTGGGGCATGTAACCTTGCTTCAAAGCATAATATGAGTCTTTGCAAAACCCATCAGGCGATCATTGTGTTTGCAAATGGGGGGGGGCTGCGCCCCCCCCCAACCCCCCCGCTTTTTTAGGCCATGTAACCTTGCTTCAAAGCATAATATGAGTCTTTTCAAAACCCATCATGCGATCATTGTGTTTGCAAATGGGGGGGGCTGCGCCCCCCCCACAACCCCCCCGCTTTTTTTTCGGCTGCGCAAGCTTGTTTCAAAGCATATGAATCCTTTTTAAACCAACATGCGAGAATGGTGTTTGCAAATGGACGAGGGGGGTTATAATTGTGTTTGCAAATGGGGGGGGGTGGCTGCGACCCCCCCAACCCCCCCCCGACCTCTTTCAATCCGTGCAAGCTTGCCTCGATCATATGAGTGATTGAAATTTTTCCCATCAGGCGATCATTGTGTTTGCAAATGGGGGGGGCTGCGGCCCCCTAACCCCCCCCGCTGTTTTTAGGCTGCGCAAGCTTTTTCCAAGCATACGAATCCTTTTTAACCCAACACGGGAGCATTGTGTTTGCAAATGGAAGAAGGGGGGGCTATCATTGTGTTTGCAAATGGGGGGGGCTGCGACCCCCCCACCCCCCCCCCCCCCCCCTCCGCTTCTTTCAATCCGTGCAAGCTTGCCTCGATCATATGAGTCTTTGAAATTTTTCCCATCATGCGATCATTGCGTTTGCAAATGGGGGGGGTGCGGCCCCCCCAACCCCCCCGCTTTTTTTAGGCCGTGCAAGCTTGTTCCAAGGCATATAAATCTTTTTAAGACCAAATTACAGTATTTACAGCCCCTTGACCGCCCAGACATACTATGATTCATAAGTTTTGCTGCGGTTTTTGCAATGATTCAGAAGCTGCAAACGCGCGAAACACGGCAAATTACAGTTTTTGCAGCCCCTCAACCGCCCAGAAATACCATGATTTACAGGTGTTGCTGTGGTTTTTGCAGAAACTCCAAACGCGCAAAACACTGCAAATTACAGTATTTGCAGCCCTTCAACCGCCCAGAAATACCATGATTTACAGGTGTTGCTGTGGTTTTTGCAATGATTCAGGAGCTCCAAACGTGTAAAACACTGCAAATTACTGTATTTGCAGCCCCTCAACCACCCACGTGTCGAGCCAGACCTAGGAAAAAAAAAGGGAGAGCCAGACCTAAGAAAAAAAAAAACACCTCCGCCGTTTGGGGGTTTACGGGTTTACGGGTTTAGGGGTTCAGCTGCAGTGGTTGTGGGTGGGGATTGGAGTTCAAGAGTTTTACGGTTAGACTTTCTTTCGATTTCTTAGTTCCTTTTGAAAATGTGTGTCTTATTTGGGATTCGGTGATCTTAAGTCTATAGGGTGTAGGGTTCACATTGGGTGCCAGGCGACGAGGCTCTATAGGACTGTCTGCTTGCTGGGGGCACCCTGATCTCCGAACCCGACTTGGAGGTTCGGGGCACTTAGTTACTAGCGATGTAAGTACCTTAATTGGGTTTCAGCTACTATAAGTATAGTTGCCTTACTTAGAATCCCACTTGCTAAGTCCACTGATCCTTTAAGCATTCCTAAACCATGCCATGAGCCTGAGGTACATGGAAAAATGTTCGAAGATTTTCATCATGAGCTCTTGTGTCGACGGTTCGGGAACCTCTTAGCTTCTGGCGAACATTGGTTGACTTAACCCCTAACCCCTGATCGGCGTCGTGAGACTTAGAGGCCAGGATTTCGGACGATCTTGCGTGCAGTGGCTAAACCCTAAACCCTAAACCCTAAACCCTAAACCCTAAACCCTAAACCCTAAACCCTAAACCCTAAACCCTAAACCCTAAACCCTAAACCCTAAACCCTAAACCCTAAACCCTTATGGCTGAGGGCATGTGGGGTTTCCTAAGTTTAGACTCAAGTCTTTGGCTTCACTCCGCCATGTGCAGTCAAACCCAAAGCCTAAGCCCTAATCCATAGACCTTAGCTAGATCAGTGTTAGGGATCCTTTTTACTTTGTGGGTTATGGGCTTTCTTATAGGTGAACAAAAAGGATCCTTTTTCTTCCTAGGGGAACAGGGATTAAGTTAGGTTGAGAGAGGTGTTAGGTTTTCTTGCCCGGGCAAGAGCAGAACACACAACACCCAAGCGAACTTGCGCGACGGCCTGGCATGCGGTTACCACAGTGGGAGACAAGACCCAGTCTGCAACGTCATGTTTCTTGAGCAAGCTGCAGAGTTGCTGCACCGAACTTGAGATCCTTAAGTTGAAGACTTCTCTTGCAGCCTAAGCCCAAACCCTAAACACCAAGCCCCCTAAACCCTAAACCCCAAGCCCCCAAACCATAAGACTTTGGATATCTCGGGATTTGAATTCTATGGCCTGAGAGCCACGAGCCGCGCAGGCCTTAAGCCTTCAGGGTTTAGGAGTTTAGGGGTTTAGGGGTTTAGGGGTTTAGGGGTTTAGGGGTTTAGGGGTTTAGGGGTTTAGGGGTTTAGGGGTTTAGGGGTTTAGGGATTTAGGGGTTCAGAAGAGGTTTAGGGGTTTAGGGGTTTAGGGGTTTAGGGGTTTAGGGGTTTAGGGGTTTAGGGGTTTAAGGGTTTAGGGTTTAGGGTTTAGGGTTTAGGGTTTAGGGGTTTAGGGGTTTAGGGCCATGGTCAGGCGGCTGTGGCCCCGCAGAAGACCCAGCGACTCCTCCAGGCCGAGATGGTTGAAGTTGAGGGGCGTGAAATCCCTGAGCCCTACAGCCTGAAACCCCAACCCCGAAAGGGACTAGGGTTCAGGGTTCAGGGTTCAGGGTTCAGGGTTCAGGGTTCAGGGTTCAGGGTTTAGGGTTTAGGGTTTAGGGTTTAGGGTTTAGGGTTTAGAGCTTAGGGTTTAGGGTTTAGGGTTTAACCCCGAAACCCAATTCCCCCCCCTCCCCCCCCTCCCCAAGAAATATCCCAAACTGGCCATAAACCCTGACAGTCCAGTGGTCAGAAGGGTGTTTAGGATTCAGGGTTTGGGGTGTAAGGCTTTCGGGTTTGGGGTTTAAGAGGGTTTGGGGTTTAGGGTGTAGGGTTCAGGGTTGAGGGCAGGGAAAAAGTTTAGGAAGTACAGGGTTTAGGTTCAAGTTTTGGTTGTTTGGTCGGTCCACGTGCAAGCCTACTAGGCCGGATTAAGCCGGAAGGGTTTAGGGTTCAGGGTTCAGGGTTTAGGGTTTTCTGTTTAGGGTTACCAATTCCGTTTCACCGATTCACCAATTCACCAAGTTTTTCCCCCACCTGGGGGGGGGGGGGCGGGGAGGAAGGATTGGTGAAGAGGTGAATTGGTGAAGCCGTGAATTGGTGAATCAGTGAATTGGTGAACTGGTGAACTTGCACTTAGACTTCGAAACACCCTGCCCATATCCCTAAGCCTTAAACCCTAAACCCTAAACCCTAAACACTAAACACTAAACCCTAAACACTAAACACTAAACCCTAAACCCTAAACCCTAAACCCCAAACCCTAAACCCTAAACCCGGCCTCGAACTCTTCGCCATTCCTGCGCAGCATGGATTCCTGTCCAAGAGAGCGCTCGCAAAGAAGCCCTAAACCCTAAACCCTAAACCCTAAACCCTAAACCCTAAACCCTAAACCCTAAACCCTGAACCCTGAACCCTGAACCCTAAACCCTAAACCCTAAACCCTAAACCTTAAACCCTAAACCCTAAACCCTAAACCCTAAACCCTAAACCCTAAACCCTAAACCCTAAACCCTAAACCCTAAACCCTAAACCCTAAACCCTAAACCCTAAACCCTAAACCCTAAACACTAAACCCTAAACCCTAAAACCTAAACACTAAACCCTAAACCCTAAACCCTAAACCCTAAACCCTAAACCCTAAACCCTAAACCCTAAACCCTAAACCCTAAACCCTAAACCCTAAACCCTAAACCCTAAACCCTAAACCCTAAACCCTAAACCTAAACCCCCTAAGCCCTGAGCTCCTTGGCTCGTAAGCCCGAGGCTCACCGCCGCCTCGTGCGATGTCTGGTGCCGCGCGAGAAGCTCTTGGAAGTGGACAGGGTTTAGGGTTTAGGGTTTAGGGTTTAGGGTTTAGGGTTTAGGGTTTAGGGTTCAGGGTTCAGGGTTCAGGGTTTAGGGTTTAGGGTTTAGGGCCTAGGGTTTAGGGTTTAGGGTCATGGATTGAGGGCGTTTCAAGGGCCCAGCAATGGCTTAGCAGTGGCCTGACCCCTGAACCTTTGAGTTGTGTGTGTGTGTGTGTGTGTGTGTGTGTGTGTGTGTCCCAACTTGCCCGGACGCCAACGACGCAAGCCAGCCTGTGTCAAAGGTGCTCACCGCCTAGGACGAAAATCCCCCCAAACCCACCCTAAACCCACCCTACACTACCCAAACCCTAAACCCTGCACCTAGACCCGTACCCTGTAAACCCTTACCCTGTAAACCCCCAGAATCCCAAACTCAACGAGCATCCGTAGGATGCGTCGGATGCGCAGAATGTCGACACTGCGGCCCTAGCACGGTGCACCGGGCTCTAAAGCATAAGCCCTAGGTCAGGTTATAGGGTTTAGGGTTCAGGGTTTAAGGTAGGGTATAGGGTTTAGGGTTCAGGGTTTGAGTGCTTAGGGTTTAGGGGCATCTTGGAATTGGCATTCTATTCTATTCATTTCGGGTTTAGTGTTTAAGCTTCAAGGTGTAGGGTAGATAAACTGTAAATCCTACAGCCCAAACCCTAAAGCCTAAACCCGAAGCCCAGCAGTCCAAGCCCCAGAAATCTTTGCGGGGGGGGGGGGGGGTCTTGGGAAGCGTTTTTTGGGGTAGCAAAAGGGTTTAGGGTTGAGGGTTTTGGGGTTTTGGGGTTTTGGGTTTTGGGGTTTAGGTTTAGGGGTTTAGGGGTTTTAGGGATTTTGCGTTAGGGTTTGGGTAGTTTCTCAAAAATTGGGTCCGCCCTTTTGCAGGCCCCTATATTGCACGGCACCTTAAGAGGACCCTGATTTAGAGAGCTACCCATTTTATGTGTATGGAAGCTGCACAGGGCTTCTACAAACCCTAAACCCTAAACCCTAATCCTAAATCCTAAACCCTAAGCCCTAAACCCTAAACCCTAAAAAGCCCTTTACAGACCCTGATCTGAAGCTCCTCTCACTGCTGCACCCCCCCTCTGGGCACCCTGCCGACTCAATGTTCTCTCTTTATGACAGGTTGGCGTCCCGTTCATAAGCTCCCCTTTGAAGGGTTTTAGGGTTTAGGTTTAGGGTTTAGGGTTAGGGTTTAGGGTTTAGGTTTAGGGTTTAGGGTTTAGGGTTTAGGGTTTAGGGTTTAAAAACCCCCTCAGATACTTGATGGGTCTTCAGCCCTTGAGAGGTTTCTTGGAATCAAGCCGCCCCGGTGGGACCCGCCGCCACTTTGGCTGAAGGAAGACGGCTGAGCAGCAACACCCGAACTGCCCGAACTCAAAACCCTCCTAAACCCTAGAAACCCTATCAGTCGACACACCCTGCAAACCCTACAAACCCTGCAAACCCTGCAAACCCTATAACCGCAAACCCCAAACCCCAAGCCAGGTACCTTCCCAAGGCCAAGCCTTTCAACGTCCCGAATTCTGTTCTCGAGAGGTCTGAAGGGTTTGGGTTTAGAGTTGAGGGTAGGTTGCGGTCTCCAGGCACCCTTGTTGTATCTTTTTGCTACCTGAAGCCGTCTACAAACCTAGTACCGTAGAGGCCTCAAAAAAGTGGAAAGCAGCACTGACATCCGAATTCCAAAGCTCCATGAACACTGATCCCTGTAAACGACGACCCTTAGTTCCGCACCTCGAGGCCTAGTCCCTAAACCCCCAAACCCTACACTCCCAAACCCCAAACCCAAACCCCAAACCCTAAACCCTCAACCCCAAACCCCAACACCCCAAACCCTAAGCCCTAAACCCTACAGCCCTTAGAGGCCCCTAAGGCCCCTAAAACCCCAAAACCTTGGCTCGACCAGGTTTCCCCGCATTCGCCTCCCGGAACGGCGGGCGGTGGCGTTGCAGCTGCCAAAGGGGAAGAAGCAAAAGAACGGCATGGAGGAGAGCCCTAATTCTATACCCCCCTTCGGGGAGATTATTTTAATATTTTTGTTCATATAAAACCCAAGAGGATATTAAAAATCATATTTGCATTAAGATTCTGAGGGGAGGATAGAATTCCTAAGGGCTTAAGGGTTCGGGGTTTCGGGCTGGGATGTTTAGAGTCCTTAATGGGGATTAGAATAAGGGGAAGAAGCAACAGAAGGGCGCGGAGGAGCGCGAGAATTCTTGAGGGTTTAAGGGCTCAAGGGTTTGGGGGTTTCGGGGTTTAGGGTTTAAGGGCCTAAACCCTACACGCTAGACCTTGTCCGTAAACCCTGAACCCTAAACCCTAAACCCCCCATAAACCCCTAAACCGGGGGGTTTAAGGGTTTGGGGTTTAGGGTTTAGGGCTCCTAGACACTCAACCTTCGAGGCTTTGTCATCATAACACGACTCTAAGAATCTATATAGGACCTAAACCTTAAGCCCTGAGCGCTGACCCCTAACCCCTAAACCCTAAACCCTCTTCCGGGGGGGGGGGGGGGACCTTTCTAATCTTGGGACCTATGTGGGGTGGTGGGGACCCGGCTTCTGAAGACCGTTTAGGGTTTAGGGTTTAGGGCAAGGCCCTGGGGTGGAAGATTCAAGATACCTTGACGACCCAAGTGGCTTTGACGTGGTGGTGGAAGATGGCTTCATCTCCGTGAAGGTGCGAGACAACCATCAGCTTGTGAGGCTCATGGTTCGCGATGTTCCCAGTGAGTCTGCCGTCGCGGTGTTGAAGGACATGATTGTTGCCACGGCTGCCAGGGCAAAGGGGCTCGTGATTCGTGACACCATCCAGCCCAGTGACTTCCTGCTACGCTGTGGTGGCATGAAGATGGACGACGAGGACCAGCTGTGTGATTCCACGGACAAGGGCGCCCTTTTGGAGGTCGCCATGTGCGTCAAGTTGCGTGGCGGTGGTGTGAAGCGCACCATCAAGGGCTACCTCAAGAAGGCTACCGCTACTACGACGTCAGAGGGCAACATCTTCGCTGGATTGCACCAAGCGTGTGTGATGGCAAGCACATCCAATACGTATGACTTCAAGGGCGGACTGAACGAGTTGACCCCCTCGCAACTGTTGATGTAGGGGCAGGGTTTAGGGTTTAGGGTTAAGGGTTTAGGGTTTAGGGTTTCGGGTCTGGGGTTTAGGGTGTGGGCCTCTCCTGGAGGCCTTGCCCCCACCTGGCAAGAGCGGACGCAAGATTTTTCGGGTTTGGGCTAAACCCTAAACCCTAAACCCTAAACCCTAAACCCTAAACCCTAAACCCTAAACCCTAAACCCTAAACCCTAAACCCTAAACCCTAAACCCCAAACCCTAAACCCTAAACCCTAAACCCTAAACCCTAAACCCTAAACCCTAAATCCTATTCGGGGGGAGGGGGGGGGTGTTGGGGGAGTTGAGGGTTGAAGTCTTAGGGCCTTAGGCTCGGTAGCCCAGTGGTACCCTTTACCCTCTTTTTGGTTATGGGCTCCCTTGTAAGATAAGCTAGCCAAAAAAGGGTGCCCTGATTATGATATGGTTCCTGGGCTACCAAGTAGGGTTTTTTGGGTCTAGGGTTGCAAGTTGAGGTGAGGGTTTTTGGAAGTCCAGGGTAGTTTAGGGATTCGGTTCGGGTTCGGATATACTGTAGCGATACAGGCGAAACGGCTTAGGATTCAGGGTTTCGGGCTCAGGGTTTCGGGATTCGGGCTCAGGGTTTGTGGCGTCTAGATCCTTGTGTGCTACTTAGGATTCACCCTAAACCCTAAACCGTACACCCAAAACCCTAAACCCTAAACCCTAAACCCTAAACCCTAAACCCTAAACCCTAAACCCTAAACCCTAAACCCTAAACCCTAAACCCTAAACCCTAAGCGAGGGGGATAGGGATTCAGTGTAGCCCCAGGAGGACGCCACCGCATCCGGAAAGAGCTTGGCTGTCTGCATCACTGGCCAGCTGAAGCACCTTGGGAGCACCTAAAGCACCATTTGTCCCAAATCTGATTCCATTGTGCACAACAATTGAATAACGCTACTCAACCAACAATTTGCGTCTGTGTTTCTTAAAATTAACGGTTGTGCAGCAAACTTTTCTTGGCACTCATATAAATCTTGGTTTTTCATGTATTCTTGGAAAGCATAATAGCCCGAAATCCGATAAGTGGTGCGTGATTCTATCCTGAACCCTGCACCCCAAAAGCTAACATAGGGGGAAGGAGGTCTGCTGAACCCTAAACCCTAAACCCTAAACCCTCAACCCTAAACACTGAACCCTGAACCCTAAACCCTAAGCCGTCTGATAAAGAAAGGTCCCAAGCTTCCGGCAGCCTGACTCGAGCAGGGTTTAGGGTTCGGGGCAAGTTTTGGGCTTTTGAGGTTTTCGGGTTTAGGGTGTTTCGGGTTTTAGGGTTAGGGTTTACAGTCTAAATCTTAGGTTGTTTGTATAGAGAAGGTCCTTCTGTAGCGGTAGGATAAGAATTTGCTTTGCGTTGCACACATGTCTTAAAATCGGTGGTGGCTTTCTCCCTCAAACTCAACCTTATGCCGCCTTAAACTCTCCACCCTAATCTCTAAAACCTGAGCCCTAAACTCTAAACACTCAACCTAAAATCCTATACCCTGAGCCCTAACCCACAAGCGTAAACTCTCAGCCCTTAACCCCAAACCCTTTGGGGATCTTTTTTGGGATCCTTTGGCATGGCAGGCGCCTCGAACTGAAGTCGAAGCTTCGGAACGTCATCGAACCGGCCCAGGCAGCCGGCCTGAGCCTGGACCAAAAACGGGCAAACCCTACACCCTGACGGTTTAAGGTTTAAGGTTTAGGGTTTAGGGTTTAAGGTTTAGGGTTTAGGGTTTAGGATCCTAAACCCGAAACCCTATTCCCCATACCCTATACCCTATACCCTCTACCCTCTAAACTCTGTCCTAGGGTGATTCCAGCCAAAAATCTACACCCTAGACCCCAAAAACCCTAAACGATGAACTCCAAACCCTCAGCAACCCCACCACCATGAGCCCTAATTCTAAGCTCTCAACCAAAACCCTAAGCCCTAGAAGGATGCTTTCTGGCTTTAGTTTTGGGTTAACCCTAAACCCTAAACCCTAAACCCTAAGCCCTAAACCCTAAACCCTAAACCCTAAACCCTAAACCCGTCTTCGGCTTGCGGGCAGCCCGGGAGCTGAGGGAACCACATAAGTCCGAAATCAATGGTTGTCTAGGGTTCGAGGGTTTAGGGTTCTAGGGTTCTAGGGTGAAGGGTTTGGGGTTTAGGGTTCAAGGGTTCTAGGGTTGAAGGGTTCTAGGGTTTAGGGTTCAAGGGTTCTAGGGTTTAGGGTTCTAGGGTTTAGGGTTGAAGGGTTCTAGGGTTTAGGGCTCAAAGGTTGAGGGTTTAGGGTTTAGGGTTCAAGGGTTGAGGGTTTAGGGTTTATGCTTTGTGTTTGTTTTGCACAGGTCTAGGAGAGGCGTTAGGGTTCTAGGGTTCAAGGGTTTAGGGTTTAGGGTTGAGGGTTTGGATCCTTGCCCCGACGTTGACCTACTCAATTTGGATCCTTGCCCCGATGTTGGCCTACTCCTCGTCCTCGAGGATCCGATGGTAGAGCGGCCTCGCTCTTCTTTTCCTTCCCCACTGCGCTGTCCACAGCGCCTGCTATGGCTCAAGAGGTTCCTCTAAGGACTGCCACCTTAACCCTCCCTCCCCAGCTCTATGAGCCCGGAGATCAAGAGGTGACAACGCAATCAGCAGAGGTTCCAGAGCAATCAGCAGACCTTGGGACGTTCACACTCACTAAAAACTATGTTTTTCAAAGATCACGAAGTGAAACTGCTGATTGTTGGTGTCTCTGACTCCAGCTCGAACCGAGTTATCCCAGTCCAGTACTCAGGCTCCCGAGTATAGGCTTGCTCTCCGACCCAAATATCACTGGCTACACAACGCTTTCCGGAGGATAGATTAGCGAAAGTTGTCCGTTGAACCCCTATGTTCTTGAAATCTACAGGACACTCACTAACCCCAATAGGAGTAAACCTCTCCCTCCTAGGACAACGGTGGACACGCTCAAGGTATCCCTTTTCCTGGTCTACCCTCCAGAAATCATTGTGCTCGTGCTTGCCGTAAAGACAGGGTTCTACTGACGACTGCGGTTCTGCTTTCAGCCACTGTAGCTGCTTACGCTTGTCAGCCCGCTGCCTAAGGATCATTCCCTCGTCGTATAGTGCGTACTTACCTGTACGGAGACATTCGCGCAGACGACTGGAATCCATAGTTTTTGTCAAGCAGTCGGCTAACATTGCCCCAGACGCCACCCACCTGAGCTTACAGTTCTCTTTCATCCGCTGTCGAATGAGCAGACACTCTATGGTGGTGCGATGCTCCTCGCACTGTGGAGTAGCAGTTCTGGTAACAATATCAAACACTGACTTGCAGTCGGTTACAGCGGCTGCGGTGGGCTGATGGGCTAAGACCTTTGCTGGATCATGCCACTCAGTTTGATGGTCCTTTAGCCAGGCCCACATAATTCGGATCCAAGAGAGACGGTCTACCGTATTGCTTAACGCTATAGCCTCGGCGCCTAAGGTACTGCGAACAACTCTAGGGATCTTCTTGGAGGACCAAGCTACTGGACACACTAAGGCAGTGTGGTTCTCAAGGAGTTCGGGACTGGTAGAGAAAATCACTGTCCCTTGATGAGCGTTCGTTTTCAGGTTAGAAGCAAACGAAGCGTCTGAAAAAGCGCAGAAAGTCAGATCTGCCTCGTTTATCGGAACGATCATCAGTGAGACAGGGTGCTGTTTTGCTTCCTGCAACACTCTGTTGGCTTCAAGCAAGTGAGATACTCGAGCCTGGTTTACGGCAGACTGCAGTTCACCAACCTTTGCGCTCAAATCAGCCCTAGTATGCACTGCTGCGTACTGCAGACTGCCGACGAGCTGTCGGTATCTCTGCTTTTCTTCAGCAGTGACCTGAGCATCTGGTGTCCTACGCCTATCCCTTGGGACATTTATGGGATCAATGCTCTCAACATAATCTCTTTGGTCCATTTCAATGCTCATATCATCCCACTGGTGAAGCTTGATCCCAGTGAACACAAAACTTCCCGTTTCAAAAGACCCAAAGCTGAAACGCTTGCGAAGCTTCTCGAGAGTTTCGTGGAACACGTCATCTCCTCCACAGATTCCATCATCTACATGAATCCCTAGGACCCCGTGACTACGATACTGCCCACCTGCATCCTGACTTGACAATGAGAAGACACATGGGTCTAGAGGACATTGATGGAATCCGAGTTCCACAAGTGCCTTTCGCAACTCTTGATACCACAAATACGGGGCGTCTATACGCCCATATGCCCCTCCTACGAGTTCACAATCATCCCCAGGGCCTAGAGCTAATGCTTCCTTAATCTCTGGCGGGGCTTGTATCCCTAGAAGTCTCCCATCACCCTTGCCGTGCAAAAACGCGGTGGAAATGTCAAAAGAGCAAAGGCGCCAACGGTTACTACTTATCTTCTGGAGGATCAACTGACGCCCATCTTTACTTAGTGTCGGTGCGTCATTGGGCACGCTATCCAAATCCGGATCTTCGAAGCCTAAAACTACGAGACGCGCCTTTGCTTTCTTGCCATCTGTCGCAGCCGCATCCTGTTTGGATGGATCAACTGTCTTCCAGGTGTAAATCCACCTGCATCGCATGATGTTTCGCTGCGGAATCCTGCCTTTGGCAATTTGGCGAACAGTTTTATGCGAGAGCCAGGCACTAACCTCCTTATGTTTAGCAGCGGCAAAACGCTTCTGATCCTTGACAGTCAGATCCCTTAGCTTAACCTCCACCCGCTTCTTGCGGCTCTCGCTAGCCAAACAGATCATGTCTTCATCGACCTGTTCCGGGAGATTCCAAGTTTCAGGAGGGGTGACATCTATTTCCCAGCACATCTCAGACCCACACAGAAATGCATCATCCATGTCCTCATCGTCCCCGAACTCTACATCACTTGAGGGCCCAGGGCTTGAAGGCACAGGAATCTCCCGGCTGCGTTCGTGCCGTTCTTGCTCTTCAGGACTTAACGGCGGTGGAAAAATACTGGGAGAATCTACCTCGGGACCCTCGTTCGGAGGATTGGATTCCACGTGGGCTTCACTTTCGGGTTCTGAGGATATGTCGGGCGCTGGTGTTTCTTCAGGCAAAAGCTCCTCTAACGTGGTTTCGAGTGAAGGATTCTCTCCTCCCTCGAGGTCTACAAAGAGGGGGGCTCCCTTGAGTTTCTCCTTCAAAGGCTTCAAGGTGTCCAGGGGGATCCCGTCCTCATTCTTTGGGATGTAGTGCCACTCCCGGAGCGACGCCGCCCTGATCTGCTCAGGACTCGCACGGATCAACCGCCCAGCATGACTCAGCCAAACGACGCGCTGCTTTTCAATCGAAATGATCTCTGCAGGCCCATGCCACCGCCCATGTTCTCGTCGCATGTTTGCTCCTTTTCGCCTCCAGTAGAGCACCATATCGCCGACTTCCCAGTCCATCCGGGATGGTCGGGTCCGTCGAAGCAGTGCTCTCCTGAAACTGGAACTGTTGTCCACCTGGATGAATGCTCTGCGAGCGCTTTCTCGCAAACGAAGAGTTTCCAGGAAGCGTTCTCCCTCCGGTGTCTGGCTTTCAGCCAGAGCATGCGCCGCTGCATCACTGTCTGAGAGGAGCGACCCAGGCAGTCGACATGATACTCCAAGCACTGACTGTTGGGGAGTATACCCGTCTGCCCTACACAAACTGTTCTTAGCATTGAAAACTTGTCGTAGCGCAGCTTGAAACTCCACCGAACTACCGATTTCCTTCTCCAGATCCATGCGACTCAACATGCGTTTTACCGTGCACCCGTGAATCTCACAGCGTCCTAACTGCCAATGACTGTCACCAGCAGACATGCGTACCACAATTCCGGCTTCCTGCATTCGCAGCGCCCAGGCGTCTGAGATGAACTCCCCTCCCGGATCAACATACACCTCCCTGGGAGGCCCTGCCCAAGTCACCCAGCATGACTCAAAATGTCGAATGATTTCCTCTGCCCCGGAGCCTCCCGCCTCAGGACCACACTCCACCCCAATGTGAAACAGTGTAGCCTCATCAATGAAGTGAACAAAGTGAAACGCCCTTCCCTTAGCATTACGCCAGGTCACCAAATCCATGCCCACCTTCGTGTTGAATGCAATATTTTCGTGAATGGCGGATGGCCGTGCGGCGTTAAACCCCTTGCGTGACTCCGTGCAAGCATCACATTGAAAATCCAAAGCTGCTTTAAGGACTTCCGGGCCAGCCCCTCCCTGCTTGAGGTAGCGCATAAACTTTTGCGGATCCGGGTGACCCAAGTTATGGTGAAGCTGTCGCATTTCACTTTGTTCCTGCGCCGACAGTCGGCTAAACCCGGGGCCATGATTTGCGACTGGCGGAGGACCCCACGCGAGTTTAGGCTCAAGGCGACGGGACTCGGTGCTGGAAACTGTGGTTTCGGGCATCATGACATCGGACGTGGTGTTGGGCATCATGACATCAGATGATGGGGGTTCCACCGGTGTCTCGCGGGGTACACAACCATACACCGTGAGTGCCATTTTGGCCGGTTTCCCTGCTCGATTTTGCTTATACTTGGGCAATGAGGCCCAATGTTCGATGCTTGTGTCGGGTTCGACCTCTCCGGTGTTTCGGTTGATGACAATCGTGAAGCGATGAGAAATTAACTTAGGATCATACTTTCCGATCGGCACCCTAAGTCTGTTGACCCCTCGACAAGCTTCGGCATGGTGTACCCTCATGTCAGGAACCAGAGCCTGTATACTTTCAATCAGGCCATCTTCCGGGGGAATAATATGGTTGCCTCCTTTGGGAACTCTAGCATTCAGTGTTCGAAAGACGACATGCCAGGTTGCGCTACTCCTCCCATACTCATTTTCTCGGGGGGCCTGTTTGAAAGTATACCGCCTCCGTCGCTTAAGGATTTGTTCGGGCACTATGTCGAGCTTATCTGCATCTCTTTTGTCGTCTAGATGACAGCAGAATTCTTCTCTCAAAAGGGGCCTTTCAGAACCAAGGGCAACCACATATTTAGCTACGTTCTTTGCCAAACCTTCAACATACGTTCGATACTTCTCGCAGAGCGCAGTACCATGAAGACTGCTACCCTTTTGATCATACCGAATGTATCTATGATCTAGTTTCGCATGAAGAACCTGGGACGTGGTGCGAACAGTGCCCTTCTGTTGGAGAAAGTTGTTGCCTTGTAGTCGGGGTGGCTTGGGAACGTGACCTAGATCATACTGAGTGATGAGGGTGCCGGCTAGCATTTCTGCAGCGCACTCAACTTCATCCCAATTGACCCTCAAGTCAGACAGTACATGAAAATGCCCTCCCCTAGCAACCTGAATAGAATAGAGATCGGAACATAACCTCAAAACCAATTCCCGTGTTTCCTTGGACATCCCTGAACTAGTTACATTCACCCACACATGACGCGGCTTCCACACATCGATCATTTGCCACAATTTGTCTTCGTAACTGGCATCGCAAAGATCTCTGGCCGACAGCTCGATCATCTTTCCTTCGCCTCCTAGAACACACACATAACGGCCTATGGTACCAGGCCCTCCTACGCTAACTTCCAGGAATGTCTTGCTGTTTGAGATCTGCGAAGACCGCTTAGGGCCCTGGGGATCGCGACAGGTTCTACTGGTCTCGCGGAGGCCTTCTTCACACAGTTCACAAATCGCATCGATCTGCTGCACTATCATATTTAACTGCTCCGGAGACAACGGGGAGGATCCCTCGTCTGTGGCCGTCGTAGCCACTTCTGGCTCACCTGGCGGGCTTACGGAGACTGCGGCTGCTTGGCACGGCCCAAGTCTCGCTGCAACGCTGCAATCTGCGCCTCGAGTTGACTGATCGTTTCGGGGCTCACATCTTGCTGCATCGGGATCACCGGCGTCTCTTCTTCTTGGATCAGGTCCCATGACGGACTCCTTTTGCATGTCCCCTTGTTGCCGCTCGACATCATGCCCTGTGTCTGCGGAATGACCGGTTCTTGCTTCCTGGCCGAGCTCATGGACCCCTGGCTCTTTGTCCCGATGACCTTGTGAGTCTCGAAGTGGTTCAGGTCCTCGGACTTGGGCATCGGCGAGGTCATCAATGATGTTCCTGGGCTGTAGGCACTCTTTTGCGCCCGCGTCAAGGCTCGGATGAACTCCTGGAAGCTTTTCAAAGACTTCTCGGTGAGAGACCGGTTGGCGATATAACGTCCATAGCCGGGATCTTGTTCGACCGCTGCCAGGAAGGTCTTTCCGCGGTGCTTCCCGGATTCGAGAACGAAAGTCCCCCAATCGCGCAGCGAACTTACCCCGACTGGTTTCATCACCGGCTTGTCGTCCAGAATGTTCAGGTTCAAGTCGCTGTCCTCCTTCCCAGTCAACGCGAGGTCGAGTATCTGGGTAACGTCGGTCATGTTCATGCGCTCCGATTCGGGCGGATGGGCCAAGTTGAGGACCGAAAAACTGCTGGAAGTTTGGAGCGTCTGTTGTCTCACTCAATCCCTCGGTCGCAACCAAGACGTCTGCCGTTTGAAGCCCCAAGAGCTCACGAACATCGATTAGATACAGCCCTTTATCGCCTACGTTCAGGGGAATTTCTTTTTGCCACTGTGGAATCCAGAGGGTATTGGTTTCAAAGTTCAGGTGGCTCTTAATTTGTCGCAAGAATGCATTTGAAACCAGGAACGGCGTTTGGCCGGCAACAATTTCCACAGCAAACATCTGATGCTTTCCAAAAGGGATGTATGCGGTCTTAAGGCTTGCTAGGGTTCCATTGTTGCCAAACCGAAACACTACCTGAGAATCAGCCATGCGAATCTGCGCACGTGTGCTTGCAGGTAACTGCTCAGTGAATCGACTAAAGTTCGATTTTCCAACCACCGTTCTGCTGGCGCCGGTGTCAAGGATAGCAGCCTCTGCCCTAACGGTCACTAAAGCCCTTTCACAATGGTCATCAGCCCTCAGCCTAGGCTTACATAGCTGAAGCAAGCGACTCTGGAGTCTGAGCTTGACACCTTCTGCTCGGAAGCAGTTCGGGTCAACAAGATATTCATGCTGCCCAAAGAACATTAACTCTGATTGCATGCTAATTGGTGAGCTGAGGTCGGGTCTTGGGGACGTGCTCTTCTCTACCATGTCGCCCTTCTTGAGGTACTCCTCGAGCCCGACGGTGCTGAAGGGAAGGGGCCGCTCGAGAATCTCGGCGGCATCTCTGACCTCCACGTTGTCCTCCGCTATGTCGGTCATCATCATGGCAAAGTTGTTCACCTCATTTCCAGGCCCTGCTCCGGAACTACTGGAAGACCGCATCGGACACTCGAGGCGCCAATGCCCTCGTTGCCCGCACAGTCTGCAATGGCTTCCCGCGATGCGCTCAGCCAACGACTTCTTGTGACTGCCAAATCGACCGCCCTTCTTTCCTCCTCCTTTGCCCTTCCCCTTTCGGGGAGGCCAAAACCCTCGGGACTTTGCTCGATCTCGCAGGCGTTGGCGCGCAGCAGCATATGCTGAGAAACAACTTGCCAGTTCTGGCATGTCTTGGATCATTTCGTTGATGCTGTCTTCGTACTCGGTGATGAACACGGCGTCTTCATCCCCCAACTCCGCAAAGTACACGAGCATCTGGTCCTCGTCGTAGTCTTCCTCCACGAAGTGGGCTTCGTCCGTCTCCTCTGTCTCCACAAAGTTCGCCGGATAGATCTTCTTCTTGCCCTCGCTGGAAGAAGTCAAGATCTTTGTAGACAGAGTCCGCATTGCATTCTCGATCTTCTCAGCTTCCATCGTGCCGCCACTAAGTGTGATCACTTTCCTCTTGTCCTCTGTCGTCAAGTAGCTTTGGCGTAGCAGGATGAAGGCCTTGAACTCCTTCATTGTGACAGCGTCGCCAAGCTCGTGAAATGCCACCGAGAGGCGATTCACGAAAGACATGGTCGTTTCATCCATCTTCTGGGTGGTTCTGTAGATGGCCTTCTCGAACTTCTCGTACGTCTGCAGCTCTGCTGCCTCATCCCACGAGGACAATGCTTTCAGGAGTACTTGGATGCCTTGCTCAGGGTCTGTCAGCTTCGTTGCATCGAGTGCCTTCACTTGGCTCCAGGCTGTTCCTTTGCATAGAAGCGCTAGCCTCGGTGCCAACATCGATCGGTCTTTGGCCGGGCAAACTTGATGCAAGAAGATGACCTTGTCCTTGTACTCTCTGGGATCGTCCGCTGCAGGATCAAAACTTGGCAGGAGATTCCATATGCCCCTGCTGGACTCCTCGGTGCTACTTGAAGCACCACCACCATGTTCACCTGATTCCGTCGGCATCTGCCGGTCTGATCTTCTTGGGCTCACCTCCTTGGATCACGGACGCGCCACCCCTTTCGCTCCACAAAGCGGGGGTCCAGGCGCTCCGCTACCAATTTGGATCCTTGCCCCGACGTTGACCTACTCAATTTGGATCCTTGCCCCGATGTTGGCCTACTCCTCGTCCTCGAGGATCCGATGGTAGAGCGGCCTCGCTCTTCTTTTCCTTCCCCACTGCGCTGTCCACAGCGCCTGCTATGGCTCAAGAGGTTCCTCTAAGGACTGCCACCTTAACCCTCCCTCCCCAGCTCTATGAGCCCGGAGATCAAGAGGTGACAACGCAATCAGCAGAGGTTCCAGAGCAATCAGCAGACCTTGGGACGTTCACATGAGGGGTTGAGGGGTTGAGGGTTTAGGCCTAAGGTGTCAAGAGTGTCTGAGGGGCTGTTTCGGGGTTACCGGGCTTGGTTATGGCTTCGATTTCCGGGGGCCTTATACTCTTGTTAGGGTTTAGTTTTTGTCTAGGGTCGTCTGGGGCTGTCTAGGACTGTCTAGGGTTGGGTTTTCTAGGGGTCTGGCGAAATGTGACGTGGAACAACCATGTCCCTCAGAATTTTTGCGATGGTGCCAAGCATCCTTTGAAGCGGGTCCGTTTCGATGGGGGGGTATTTCATCAGAGTATTCCTTTCTTCGCGACTCTACGCCAGGATTTCAGAGGCGAGGCGCTCTCTCATCCAAAGTTGGCCCCAGGGAAGAAAGCAGGAATGACAGCCCTTGCTAGGGCCGTTCTCATGGTCTGCTCTGTTGATGAAGAGTTTGAATCCCTTCTTGGTGTGTTCTGTCACCGGCTTGGAGCCCACGTCGCTCGCCATGCCCATGCTTTGGAGGGTTTAGGGTTTAGGGTTTAGGGTTTAGGGTTTAGGGTCTAGGGTTTAGGGTTTAGGGTTTAGGGTTTCTGGCTGAACGAGACCCCATAAAGCTCTAAACCCCAAGCCCTTGATCAGCCCAAAGCGGGTCCAGGGCACGCATGACACGCCCTAAACGCTAAACAATATTCCCTAACCCCTAAACCCTAAACCCTAAACCCTAAACCCTAACCCCTAAACCCTAAACCCTAAACCCTAAACCCTAAACCCTAAACCCTAAACCCTAAACCCCTAACTTAACCCTAAACCCTAAACCCTTTACCCTTAACCCAGCCTTGGAACCCGGACGCCTGAGGAATGTGCGCGTGGCAGTGGTGGTCGACCCAGCAGCAGCACCCGTCTACGTGCACACGGCCCGCGGGCCGGGGACGCGTCTAGGGAAGGACCGCTGAGTCGCTCAGGCTTTGGCGTGTTTTGGTGTGGGTTGATTAAGGTCCAAACCCTAAGTCGTAAACCTGAAGCCCTCAACCCTGAATCCTAAATCCTAAACCCTATACCCTAAACCCTCGGATGCAGGCTTGTGTGTGTTGGGGTACGTTGGCGAGGGTTTCGAGTTCGGATGACTCCAGAATTCAATCTAGGAGAGGAACTCCTGGATCGCTAGACCCTCAAGCCTGAAGCCTTTAAGGTCTGAAACCCTAACACCCCCACAACCATGTAAAACTTGCCTTTAAAGCCGAAACCCTAAACCCCAAACCCTAAACCCTAAACCCTGAACCCTAAATCCCAAATCTAAACCTGCAATTCGCTTGGAACCCTGCGAGGATGTGACCATGGTCGATGGGCCCTACAGCAACTGGAGCTTTGATTAGGGTTTCGCGTCCAGAGTTTAAGGTTTAGGGTCTAGGCTTTCGGGCGGCAATACTGGGGTAACCAAAAACCCAAAGACAAACCCTAAACCCTAAACCCTGTACCCCTAAACCCTGACCACTAAACCCCTGAACCCTTTTCTCCCTCTTGCCCAAGGCAAGCTGAAAGAGGTGGAGCGTGATTTCCCCGCCTCGGTCTCGGTGATCGTCGAGCCTTTCAAGCCCTCGCTGTACCAGGCCAGGGTTTAGGGTTTAGGGTTTAGGGTTTAGGGTTTAGGGTTTAGGGTTTAGGGTTTAGGGTTTAGGGTTTAGGGTTTAGGGTTTAGGGTTTAGGGTTTAGGTTTAGGGTTTAGGGTTTAGGGTTTAGGGTTTAGGGGTCATGGGATCTTCCGGTGTAGAAGGGGTTTGGGGTTTCAGGTTATAGGGCTTCAAAGTGTTGGGATACTTCAGGGTTTTTTGGGGCTCTGGGGTGTGAGGGTATGGATGAGAATAGGGGTTACCAGAATCCCTATTAAGGGCTGTGACTACAAAGAGGAATATCCCAAGCTATAGGGTTTTGGGCTTGAGGGCTTAGACCAGGTCGACATCCGATACGTCCGGGAGCTCGGCAAGAACAACGGCGACGCGGAGACGCGAGCCAAGAGCCACGTGAAGCAGCGGCTTGAAATCCGATTTATGGGTTTGGGGATTAGGATTTGGGGTTTAGTAAGGGTTTAGGGTTTAGGGTTTAAGCAAGCGGCTTGAAATCATCTTAAGGGTTTGGGGACTTAGGGGTTTGGGGTTCGGGGTTTGGGCTTAGAGTTTCGGGTTTAGGGCTTCGGGATTTCGGGCTTCGGGATTTAGGAGTTTGGGGTTTAGGGTTTCGGGTTCCGGGTTTCCGGATCCAGGGGTTCAGGGTTTAGGGATTTGGGGATGAGGGATTTGGGGATTTAGGGTTTGGGGGTTTGGGGGTTTGGGGGGTCTGACTGTTAGACGACTAAGGCTAGCCTTACGGGTCCCTAAAGAAGGGGACCTAAAACCCTGTAACCCTAAACCCTGTAGGCCTGCCAGCCTGTAACCAAAAAAGCCCTAAAGACTAAATCCTTCTTCCTCAAAGCGCACAAGCTCCAACAACCTGCCTCCCACGCCCCTCAACATCCCTGCACCCCTGAGGCTTGGTGGTTTAGGGGTCTACTTGGAGGTTCAGAGTACTCATGAACCAACTAATAACTGTACTTATAACCCATATTAGGGCGCTTAAGGGGCTTATCAGCGGGTTCTAGGTCGTTTAAGTGCAACTATAACTGGTGAAGAGGTGCCATGGACCCTCCAAGTAGGGTTTTTCGGGGTCTAGGGGTTGAGGGATCTAGGGGGTTTAGGCGCTTGGGGGGCTAAGTGTTTTGGGTTTATATGCTAAACCCTAAACCCTAAACCCTAAACCCTAAACCCCAAACCCTGGAGAAGGTGGCAGGCGCTGCACAAGTGCTGGGACCTGATCGAGGAGCCTGCCCGCCTTTCCTCGGGGCTTCAAGGTTTTCTTAGGGGGGCCTTTAGAGGCTTTAGGGGCCTTAGGGGCTTTTGGGTTTTTTAGGCTGTTTTTAGGGCTTAGGTTTTTTTTTTTGGGGGGGGGGGGGGGGGGTTGGTTGGGGATTTTCTGGGCTTTAGGGTTTAGGGCTTGTAGGGTTTAGGGTTCAGGGTCTTAGGGTTTTAGATGAACCCCCAGAGCCCTGAACCCGAAACTCCCTCAACCCGAAACCAGAAACCCTAAACCCCAAACTCCCTAAACCCTTTCAAGGTACCCATGCGGGGATTTCCCGCTCCAGAGGTCATGGAGCCTGACTACACCCGAAACCCTAAACCCTAAACCCTAAACCCTTAACCCTTAACCCTTAACCCTTAACCCTTAACCCTTAACCCTAAACCCTAAACCCTAAACCCTAAACCCTAAGCCCTAAGCCCTAAGCCCCAAACCCTAACCCTAGGGGGGGGGGGGGGGTCTTGGCTTCCGATCCAGAGGACATGGATCCTGACTACACTCTGCGCCTTCGAGACGATGACATCGTCTACGCCCCCTGGGCAGCCTGCCTTGCGAGACTGCAAAGTTTCGGGTTTTGGGTTTAGGGTTTAGGGTTTAGGGTTTAGGGTCCAGGGTCTAGGGTTCAGGGTTTAGGGCTGCAAAGGGTAATGGGTTGAAGGGCTTGTAGCGGGAGTTTCTGAGGCAAGCAGGACCCCTACATACCTCGAAGGGCAATCCCCTCTGCCACAACGGGCCCCTAAACCCTGAACCAGAAACCCTAAACCCTTCTAGACGTTCAATCCTGAAACCCTGAATCAATTAAGCCTCAAGTCCTGACGCCCTAAACCCTAATCCCTGAACCCTGAACCCAAACCCTAGACCCTAGCCCTAAACCCTAAACCCTAAACCCTATTTACCCTATTAACCCTCTAACCCCTAGACTCCACCAATCCTTACTTAAAGGATCAGGGGACTTAGTAGGTGGGTTAGAAGCAAGGTAATCCTAATTCAGGTACTCATATCCCTACTTCCTGCGTGCCCCGATCCTCCAAGTAGGCACCCTAAACCCTAAACCCTAAACCCTAAACCCTAAACCCTAAACCCTAAACCCTAAACCCTAAACCCCAAACCCTAAACCCTAAACCCTAAACCCTAAACCCCAAACCCTAAACCCTAAACCCTAAACCCTAAACCCTAAACCCTAAACCCTAAACCCTAAACCCTAAACCGCTTCACACTAAGCCCTCAGCCGCGAGGTGCCCTCTGGCTCCGCGCCCGGTCTTGTGGTTCCCAAGTGCGCCTCCTTCGGCGGAGTGCAGCTCGATGGCGCATTCAGGGTTCAGGGTTTAGGGTTTTGGGTTTAGGGTTTAGGGTTTAGGGTTTAGGGTTTAGGGTTTAGGGTTTAGGGTTTAGTGGTGAGGGGTTAGGGGTTAGGGTTTAGGGTTTAGGATCAAGGTTTAAGAGTTTAAGGGCCCCGAAGCCCGAAGGTCCTGAGTCCCTATGTCCTGAACCCCCCCCAAGGCCCCGAACCATTCCAAGCCCCAAAGCAAACTTCCCAAAAACCCTTAAACCCTAAACCCTAAACCCAAAAACCCTAAACCCTAAACCTTAAACACCCTTGCAAACCCCAAGACCCGTCTTAAGCCCTCAGCCCTGCAATCCTAAAGCCCGTAGATACCCCAAACAGCCTTAAAAGCAAACCTTTCACACCCTAAACCCCAAATCCTAAACCCTAAACCCTAAACCCTAAACTCTAAACCCTAAACCCTAAACCCTAGCCCCTAAACCTCCAAATATCCCAGGAACGACAAGGGTGCCTTGGCGATCTCGGCCCCCGCGGCGAAGGCGTACCTCACAGCGCCCTTCGAGGTCCCTGGGGTTTAGGGTTTAGGGTTTAGGGTTTGGGGTTTAGGGTTTAGGGTTTAGGGTTTAAAATGGCTACGGCTCAAGTGCCATACTGGTTACGAGGCCCAAAAGGGCACAGCCTGTGTACAGTTCAGCAGAAAGAGGGAGTTTGTATTGCCATGGCAGATCCGAAACAAAAGCTGGTATCCGTGTTGGGCTACGCGCAGCGGCATGCGAAGAAAATGGGACTCACAGGTGTTAGACAATGCATCAACTCTGCCTTGACAACGGTTTTGACGATGGACTCTTCAACCACTCCACGGATCAACTGTAGCATGGTCGTCGACTTGAACCATGCTTTGCCGGATATGCGAATGGGGTGCTCTGGAATTCCTTCCGACCAAGGTGCGTGCAGAGCTGCGGCATGTCAGACAGACTTCGAGATGATAACGCGAGCACAGTGTGAGTCCCTTGTGAAGGACATTCGGGCCCAATATGCTGTTGTCTTGGAGCAGGCCAAGACTCAAATCAAGAATCACGTGGCTACCATTCAACAGCTTGACTCGGAGCTTGAGGCTGCAAGAAATGAGGTGAGGACGCGTCTTGAAGCCATTGAGTCGAAAGTGCTTCCAGTGCCGGCGACTTCACCTACCTTTCCACGAGCCCTGGCGCATGGGGACTGTGAAAGTAAACGGTGCCGGGTTGGTGACTCTCGGTACTGCTCTCTCGGTCCTTGCTCAGCGAACTCTAGTGCATCCGCTTCTCGCGCTAGCAGTTTCGCTGAGAGAGTTGCTGCCAAGACAGAGCGTCGAAAAGCTAGATTTTTGTCTGCACAAGATGGTTTCAGTTAGTGCTGTCAGCTCGGAGAGCGATAGCCTGATCCAGGCGAGGACTCACGCAAGCCTGCTGCAAAAGGGTTTAGGGTTTAGGGTTTGGGGTTTGGGGTTTGGGGTTTGGGGTTCAACAAAGGCTTCCATCTTTCCCTGTCAAGCTCAGGATTGAGATGTACAGTCCCTAGTATGGTACCCCTAGTATAACCCCTTTTCAGGACTGTTCGGACAAGGAAGACCATCCCAAGCTTTAGGGCTTACTACGTTTCGCGTTGATGGAGGCTTCAGGGCTTAGGGGCTTTCCGAAACTGTAGGGTACCCCTTATATACCCCAACACACTA
>CAJNDS010002240.1:47500-52500 GCA_905221605.1 Symbiodinium natans | reverse complement strand
GTTTCACATCCTACCCGACTTTGCATCGCCCAAAACAGAGGTTGCTAGTTCATGGTCTTTGGGTTGGGGTGTTCCCCCTCATACTAACAGTCCTTCATAGGGATTATAGTGGGGGGTACTAAAGTCCCTATTAAGGACTGTTAGTATTACAGGGAAAATCCCAGTCCCGGGGTCAGAAAGACGGCTTTAGGGGGGTCCAGGGTTGCAGGTTGCAAGTGGCCCAACCCTAAACCCTGAAGCCTAAACCCTAAACCCTAAACCCTAAACCCTAAACCCTAAACCCTAAACCCCAGGCTACTTCTACTCCATGCACGACTGCTTGACTTCCCAGAAGGTGAAGGAGCTGAAGAAGCCGCTTTGCCGCGATTAGTTAGGGTTTAGGATTTAGGGTTTAGGGTTTAGGATTTAGGGTTTAGGGTTTAGGGTTTAGGGTTTAGGGTTTAGGGTTTAGGATTTAGGGTTTAGGGTTTAGGGTTTAGGGTTGGGGGTTGAGGGTTTATGGCTTAGGGTTTAGGGTTAGCGTTTAGGGTTGGGGTTTAGGATTTAGGGTTTGGGGTTTGGGGTTTGGGGTTTAGGGTTTAGGGTTTAGGGTTTAGGGTTTAGAGTTTAGTTACTTTCCTTGGGGTGCCTTATTCTGCGGCTAGCCGACGACACCTTAAACCCCGAGCCCTGCACCCTGAACAACAAAATTCGCGAGTCCCCTCTAGACTCCCCACATCTAAGAGTTTTGCGGCCTCGTTTTCATAGACCTCCTATTCTCTTTGTTTCAGCCTTATACGGTTTCACACCTGGAAATTCCCTTTTTCAACCCTGGACCCTAAACCCCAAAATCCCAAGCCCTCAACCCCAACCCGAAACCCCAAATCCCCAACCCTTGAACCCTAAACCCCCCCAGACACCCTGACGCCCTCACCCCTAAACCACAAATACTTACCCTCGATAAGGTTCCAAGACGCTCTGCTTACAGGCACGTGGGATTCTCCAGTCCCACATCCTAAACCTCACAGCCCCAAGCCCTCGTCCCTTTTAGATCCCGCGCGTGCTATACCTTTAGCCCCTAAGCCGAAACCCAGCCCAAAATCCAAAAACCCGTGAACCCTAAACTTGATTCCCTAAGCCGTAGGGTTTAGGGTTTAGGGTTTAGGGTTTGGGGTTTAGGGTTTAGGGTTTAGGGTTTAGGGTTTAGGGTTTAGGGTTTAGGGTTTAGGGGTTTAACAACCCATCCCTTTAAGGTCCCCCAGACCTGTCCAAGGAAGGGGCTCCAGTTCGGAGGCGTGCAGAAAAGCGGCTTGGAGCGCTGGGCCTGCGAAGCAGCGCCGCAGTGACCCCTGAAAACCCTCGAAAGGGTCGGGGACTCCTAAACTTTTAAACCTGGGTTTAGGGTTTAGGGTTTAGGATTTAGGGTTTGGGGTTTGGGGTTTAGGGTTTGGGGTTTAGGGTTTAGGGTTTGGGGTTTCAGGTTCAGGGAGCCCCCGAACCGCAGATTGAGCAACAGCTCCGTAAGCATTCCCTGTCTTTCGGTTTGTTTGGCTTAAGGTTCTGGGCTTAGGGCTCTAGGGTTTAGGGTTAAGGGTTTAGGGTTAAGGGTTAAGGGTTTAGGGTTTAGGGTTTAGGGTACCCCCAAACCCCCTATAGACAAGCCCTCAGCCCCTAAACGTGCCTGGCTACGTTGCGACTCTGAAGCATCCCACATCTTCGCCGAGGAAGTGGCGAGGCAAGAGCTCGCAAGCTTTAGTTCCGCCAAAGGCGGCTTGCAAGATGACGCCGGCATGTGGGAAAGATGCGGCACAAGCACGTAATATGGGGTTTCTACTATTTCGGGATCTATAGATTGGGGGGTCCCCGATTTTCGTAAATTCCCATATATACGGGCAATCAGGGATGTTGGGTGCTTGTTTGCCTGCCGGATTTAGGGCTGTGAGGCCTGGAGAAGCTGACAGCGCTTGAAGGTTCAGGCTGGCTAAACGAGGCTTGTACATACATGGATCATAGAGAGATGTACATGGGTGGTTGTCAAAATTGGTCCCTTTTTGGATGCCTATTATAATACGGCACCTCATATTAAGGGAACCCCCAAAAGGGATCATAATTTTGACAGCCACCCACATACGTACGTTTGTATATCTTCTTTTGTCTCTCCACTCGGGATATCTATGTATTCCCTACTTGTACATGATCACTTCGAGCCCGGAGCACCCTTACCAGACAGGTTTAGACCTTTGGTCGACCCCAACCCAACCCCGACAGACCCTATAATATAGACCCTATAGACCCCAGTATAGACCCTATAGACCCTATAGACCTTATAGACCGTATAGACCCTAAACCTCTAAACCCTTGACCTCGAAAGCCTAAACCCTAAACCCTAAACCCTAAACCCTAAACCCTGAACCCTGCACCCTAAACCCAGAACCCTGAACCCTGAACCCTAAACCCCCTACAGCAGTTTTTCAATGCTTGAGAGACTCATCGGTGCTGCAGGACATGGGGTCGGCGAGCCTTTCGGTGGAGGAGCCGCGCTGCTGCGGTGAGATCTGGTGAAATCTCACTCTGCGATGTCGTTCTCCCCGTAACCCGAACCCGAAAGCTTCTACCCTAAATCCTACACCCTGAATGCTAAACCCTATACAAACCCTAAACCCTATCTAAGCATCTCTCTATCTATCTTTCTTCATCCCTATATATACATATATATATATATATAATGTATATATATATATCTCTCTCTCTCTCTCGCTGTCTCTCTCTTTTCCTCTCTCTCTCACATTCTCTCTCTCTCTCTCTCACTCTCTCTCACTCTCTCTCTCTTATTCTCTCTCTTATTCTCTCTCTCATTCTCTCTCTCTCTCTCATTCTCTCTCTCATTCTCTCTCTCTCTCTCTGTCATTCTCTCATTCTCTCTCGCTGTGATTCTCTCAGTCTCTCTCTCTCTCTCTCTCTCTTTCTCATTCTCTCTCTCTCTCTCTGGGTTTCCAGAAGCAAATCCTTGTAAAAGGAGCTCCACCGCAGCTGCCAGCCGGGCGTGGCTGCAGCTGCACGAGGCCCCAACACCCCAAGAAGCGGCCTAAAAAAGCCCGAAACCCGAAACCCTACACCCTAAACGCTAAACCCTAAACCCTAAACCCTAAACCCTAAACCCTAAAACCTATACCCTAAACCCTAAACCCTAAACCCTAAACCCTAAACCCTAAACCCTAAACCCTAGACCCAAGCTGCCCGAAATCTACCCCGAACTTTCTGAGGGTTTAGGGATGTGGGTTGCTGTTGGAGTTGCTTGGGGTAGCAAGCCTCAGGGCTTCGTCGAATCCGTCTTTCGAGTCCAAGCACCCTCAGCACTGGAAGCCTGGCGCCCCTCTATTTAGGGTTTAGGGTTTAGGGTTTAGGGTTTAGGGTGTAGGGTTTAGGGTTTAGGGTACCCCAAAACCCCCTCCCTGAAAGCCCAGAAATCCCAAACCCCCTGAAAGCCGCTAAACCCTGAAGCCCCCTAAACCCCAAAACCTAAACACTAAACCTTCTTCCTTTGCCATGCCCAAAGCACAAAACCCTATAAAACCTAAACCCTATAAACTCTAAACACTAAACCCTAACCCCTAATTAAACCCTATAAACCCTTGAAACCCTACAAACCCTGCAAATCCTATAAACCTCATAAACCTAAACCCTAAAAGCCCTAAACCCTATATATAAACCCTATAAACCCCATAAAGCCTATAAACCCTAAGACCCTCTAAACCCTACAATCCCTACAAACCCTATAAACCCTATAAAACCTGTAAACCCTATAAACCCTATTAGACCCTATAAACCCTGAGCCCTACAAACCCCAACCCTAAACCCTATAAACCTAATAAACCCATAAACCCTTAACCTTTCAACCCTAAACCCCATAAACCCCATTAACCCCATAAACCCCTAAACCCTAAACCCCTAAACCCTCAACCCATAAACCCTAAACCCTAAACCCTATAAGCCCTATAAACCCTAAACTCCATAACCCTAAGCCCTAAACCCTCAAAACCCCAAACCCTACAAGCCCTAACACCTCAGACCCCTCAGGGCCTATAAACCCTGAACCCTGAACCCTAAACCCTATTCCCTAAACCCTATAAACCCCAAACCCTAAACCCTAAACCCTACAAACCCCAAACCTTAAACCCTAAACCGTTAAACCCACAAACCTTAAACCCATAAACCCTAAACCCCCATAACCCTAAACCCTAAAAGCCCTATACCCCAATATCCAAACCCTAAACGCCCTAATCCCTAGACCCTAAAAACCCTAAACCCTAAACTAAAAACCCTAAACCCTAAACCCTAAACCCTAAACCCTAAACCCTAAACCCTAAACCCTAAACCCTAAACCCTAAACCCTAAACCCTAAACCCCGCCTCAGGGCTGTCTTCCATGCCGCTCTGCGTTCTGCCCTCCACCGTAGAGGCGCCCTCGCGAGCGTGCATGCGCCTCCTGGCAGGGGAACGTTGGAAGGTTCAGAGTGTGGGGTTTAGGGTTTAGGGTTTAGGGTTTAGGGTTTAGGGTTTAGGGTTTAGGGTTTAGGGTTTAGGGTTTAGGGTTTAGGGTTTAGGGTTTAGGGTTTAGGGTTTAGGGTTTAGGGTTTGGGCCTAGGGTTTTGGCTTACAGAGTTTAGGGTTTAGTGTTCTGGGAGCTCTAGGGCGTACTAGTTTCACAAGGTGGGTTTGGGTTTAGGGCTTAAGGTTTAGAGTTTTCAGTTTGGGTGTCAGGACATTCGCTGGTTTCGAGCTAGGGGCTCTGCCATCTGTTTTAGTGATTGCGTTTCGCGGTACGCATCACAGGTGCGGCGTGCAGTTCGGGCAACTGCCCCAAACGCAAAGAACCCAGGCCACACAGCTCTGCAAGCATACGTACGGGGCCGGAATGACTACGAAGACTAGGCCCTTATCAGCCCTCCCCCCAATACCCCGTTCTAATTATTAAGGCCCCTATATAAATCTGTCTCAAGCCGAAATTTGGGGGTTCCCGCC
>CAJNDS010002240.1:0-42500 GCA_905221605.1 Symbiodinium natans | reverse complement strand
GGTACCTATACACCCTACTTACTAAGTGCCCTGGTCCTTTAAGTGGGGGTTTGAGGGTTTGATAGGGTTTCAGAGTTTTAGGGTTTGAAAGGTCCCACAACATCGCCCCCCCCCCCCCCCCCCCCCCCACTCCCTAAACCCTAAACCCTAAACCCTAAACCCTAAACCCTAAACCCTAAACCCTAAACCCTGAACCCTGAACCCTGAACCCTGAGCGCTGAACCCTGAACCCTGAACCCTGAACTCCCTGAACCCTGAACCCCCTCTCTTTTTGTCTCTGCTTGTCTGGGCTGCCATCGACAAGAAGAGTCCTCAACCCTAGGAGGGCCCGGGACTTAAAAACCCAAGACGCGAACCTTGAGTATAAGGTTTTTTAGGGTTTAGGGTTTAGGGTTGTTTGGGTTTAGGGTTGTTTAGGGTTTAGGGTTTAGGGTTTAGGGTCTAGGGTTTAGGGTTTAGGGTTTGGAGCCCGAGGGTCTAGGGTTTAGGGCCCGAAAGCCGAAACCCTGGCTGCAACCCCCAAGACTCGAACCTTGAGTTTAAGGGTTTAGGGTTTCGGGTTTAGGGTTCAGGTTTAGGGTTCAGCGTTTAGCGTTTAGGGTTTAGGGTTCGGGTTTAGGGTTCAGGGTTTAGTGTTTAGGGTTTAGGGTACGTGCGGGTTGAGGGTTTATAGCGTCAAGGGTGCAGGCTTTGCGGGCACAAGGGGCATGAGGAGCTTCGGATCTTTAAGCCCATAAGCCCTGTTAACCCTTAGCCCTTTGGAGTTGTTTGGGGTTTAGGGGTTTAGGGGTATTGGGTTTAGGGTTTAGGGTTTAGGGTTTGGGGGTTTAGGGGTTTAGGGGTTTAGGGTTTAGGGGTTTAGGGTTTAGGGTTTAGGGTTTAAGGTCCTTTTTCATGAGCGCGGCAGGACTGGTTTGCCTGGCAGGCGGAGCTCGCAGCCTCCAAGGGGCCTTTGCAAGAGGCCCATATTAGGGTTTAGGGTTTAGGGTTTAGGGTTCAGGGTTTAGGGTTTAGGGTTTAGGGTTTAGGGTTTAGGGCTAGTGGTTCTGGGTTACAGCCTCCCCTTACAGGGCAAGGGCTTTCGAGTTTAAGGGTGAAGCCCTGAAACCTTGAACCCCGAACCCTGAATCTTTCAAACCCCTACACCTGCACCCCTAAACCCCACGCTTTACACTCTGAAGCCCTAAACCCTAAACCCTAAACCCTAGACCCTAGACCCTAGACCCTAGACCCTAAACCCCTAAACCCTAAACCCTAAACCCTAAACCCTAAACCCTAAACCTCGGAACACGAACCCTTGGCCAGGCCCACTTCGTGTTCCAGATGACATTCCCACAAGACTACCCGCCCCCGGGCTCACATCTGCCACGGGGTTTCTGCATGGCTCTTAGCCTAAACCCCAAACCCTAAACCCTAAACCCTGACGGAATGTGGGACCCAAGGGTCGGGAGAGGGTTATATGGTTCCTCATTACTCGGTTTGCCTTTCGGGCATTTTTGTTTATTTCTTATTAGGGTTTAGGGTTTAGGGTTTAGGGTTTAGGGTCTAGGGTTTAGGGTTTAGGGTTTAGGGTTTAGGGTCTAGGGTTAGTTTTTTTGTAGGTTGTTACTCAATGCATATAAGACGTATACGTAATATGTATTAGGGCTCGAGGTCTCGCCTTTTGTCCGCCTAATTTGAAACCTTAAAAAAATCAAAATACTATATATATATATACATCTATATATAGTGATGATAAATAGAAATACAAACATGTATGTATATGTAGCATGAGCAGTAGTACATAGTATTTCACGATCATTTACTGAGTTAGGTTTGATTGAGCTTCAAAAGGTTTCCGAAGGGGCTTCCTCCCAAAACGAAGCGTAGAGCAGTAGGAATCACCACCCCGGCGTTGGTGGATGTTTCTTTGTAGATAAGGAATTGCAGTTTTCTGCTGCAGCCTCCAATTCCAAAAACCTCTGGTGGCAGGGAATCTTGGGCCGTTGTTTAGAGGCGCTTTTGCAGCTTTGCAAGCACTGCAGAGAACGCAGCAGAGCCCAGCTTGCAGAAAGACCCTGCAAAGACTGTAGCTTCACATGTTTCTTAGCCTTCTTCCAGCCTCTTCATTATTTAGTAACTAATTGAGTAGTTTAATTAAGTAATTAATTGTCCTAATGAATTAAATTCAGTATTCAATTTGTGTTGCGTTTATTTTGTTTTCCTCAATTCCCAGGTGTTTCATTTTTCCGTGTAGCTTTCACAGTAAATTCCTTTGCTGGGATCCAAATTTTCCTCAAATCTCAGTTGCTTTTTTATTCCCTGTAGCTTCTACAGTAATGTTTCTTTGCTGGGATTCAAATTTTCCTCAAATCTCGGCTGTTTTATTATTCCCTGTAGCTTTCGGCATTTCTAATTTTTTGGGGTCGCCGATTTTGTTTCTTGAAATCCCGGGTTTTTTTGGGCATTTTGGGACTTTTGGCTCCCGTAATGGAAAGTAGTCTTCCTGGAGGGTTCGGGACCGTTCTATTCATCAGATCCTCGGATTACATGAACCCGCTTTTCCCTCCTCCAAGCCTCAAAAACCGGTTTAGGGTTTTGGGTTTTGGGTTTAGGGTAACCTACAGCAAAACTGCTGCGCCAAACATAAACTCCGAGGCCCTTAAGCGGCAAATCTGAACCCAACCACCAAAGCCCACACACCCAAAACACACTTGTTACCTTGGTAGCCCAGTGGCACCGTATCCCGTGTTTTTGGTTCAAGGTTCCCTTAGTAAAAAGTAGCCAACCCGAAAAGGGGTCCCCTCATTCGAATATCGTTACTGGGCTAACAAGTTACCCTAAGCCCCTGTGACATCTCTGCACCCAATCCTGTTTGCACCCCAGACCCCCAGAGAAACCTGTAGACAAGCTTTTCCACGAAAGCCAACACTTGGGATGTTCCCCCTACACTAGCAGCCCTGAATAGGGATTGTAATATGGGGTATTGTGATTCCCATTCAGGACTGTCAGTATAAGGGGGAAGATCCCAAGCTAGAACCCACAAAGGCCGACAAAACCCTAAACCCTAAACCCTAAACCCTAAACCCTAAACCCTAAACCCTAAATCCTAAACCCTAAACCCTAAACCCTAAACCCTAAACCCTAAACCCTAATTAATCCCTAAACCCTAAAGCCCCACAGGTTCAAGCCGCTCACGGTGGCACCGCTGTTTGTCGGAGTCCCGGCACGCTGGGAAGTGCCTCGCCCTGTCTTGGTTTTACGGGTTTTGGGCTGTGGGGCTTTGGGTTGAGGGTATTCAAGGGTTTCAAAGGTTTAGGGTTTCAATTGTTTAGGACTTTGGGTCTTATGATGCTTAAGATTTGCTTTGTTTGTGGGAATTACGCTGAGCCGAGGAAGTAGCAGCGGGCTGGCGCATCTTCGCCACCCCTCCGGGGGCTGATGATGGCCTCCGCCGCGCGGGGGTGGTGGCTGGGCAGCAGCATGCGAGGTTTTGGGGGTTCCCTGCTACGTTTCGTAGCCTCATATTGAGTGAGCTGGCCGTGTGTATGCTTCCGGTTCAAAAGTTCTACAAGTTCGGTTGTATATGTTAGAACAGGGTCTATGAAAGCCGTAAACCTCAGTTGACTTCAGCCTGAGCTGCAACTGTAAGCTTTGCAGCCCACAGTATCGGAGGTCAAAGCGCGAACTGATGAGCAGCTGGAAGTACGGCTCCTCGGCAGGGCGAAGACACCTGCGGATTGTTCCAGACGTTGTGGAGCTCCTGAACCCTAAACCCTAAACCCTAAACCCTTGTTGTGCATTGTTAAAGGTGACTATTGACAGGCACCGATTCGGGAACCTGAATGTAGGGCCGCCTTAGCTGGCTTCCTCGGAGGTTGGCGGATTTAGGACTTAGAGCCTTTGGTCGGATGTTCCCCCTTCGACTATCGCCCTTAATAGGGATGATAGGGGGTACTGTCATCCCTATTAAGGACGGAACATCCCAAGGCCTACGGCTTGGGGTTTTCAGGGAGTCGAGTGCTTCGGGTGACCAGCCAAGGTAAAGGTAGGACTGTGTGCATGTTGTGTCGGGGAAAGTCAAGTGGAAAGATCAAAGCTGGCGCTGAGCGTTAGGGGTTGAGGGTTTGGCGTTCAGGGTTTAGGGCCTTCAACCACTAAACCCCTAAACCCCAAAACGCTTAACCCCCTAAACCCCGAAACCCCTAAACCTCTAAACCCCTACCCGACACCCTAAGCCCTAAACCCTAAACCATAAACCCTAAACCCTAAACCCTAAACCCTAAACCCTAAACCCTAAACCCTAAACCCTAAACCCTAAACCCTAAACCCTAACCCTAAGCCCTAAACCCTAAACCCTAAACCCCAAGTCCTCAACCTAAACCCTAAACCCTAAACTAAACCTTAAACCTTTCCGGATCTTGCCAGGTGGATTTCGCCTGATGCCGAGGAGGAGGAGGATGAGGAGGAGGCACCTCCGCAGGCCGCCAATGCGGTTTTCAGAGAAACCCTAAACCCTAAACCCTAAACCCTAAACCCTAACCTAAACCCTAAACCCTAAACCCTAAACCCTAAACCCTAAACCCTAAACCCTAAACCCTAAACCCTAAACCCTAAACCCTAAACCCTAAACCCTAAACCCTAAACCCTCGCCGAAAGAAGGTATTAGTGTGAAGGGTTCTGGGGTCCGAAAGCTAAGACCTCCCCGTGTCAGCGTCCTTGGATTAGGGTTTAGGGTTTAGGGTTTCGGGTCTCGGGTTTAGGGTGTAGGGTTTAGGGATTTGGGTTTCGGGTTTAGGGTTAGGTTTAGGGTTTTGGGCTTTGGTCGAGGAATTTATCATTCAGCTTCCATCACAACAGAACGTACTCTCTCTTCAGACCCTAAACCCTAAACCCTGAACCCTAAACCCTAAACCCTAAACCCTAAACCCTAAACCCTTGGTACGTGAAAGAGTTCAGAAGTTTCCGAACAGCACTATAAATCCCAAACCGAAAACCCCCGTCAGAGCAGAGGGCCCCTTAATTCTTCGTAGGGAATGAGGGAAGTAGGGCCCTGTATGGGGGTTTAGGGTTTAGGGTTTAGGGTTTAGGGTTTCCGAAATTCGGGGTACCCTATTGGGATCCTTATTACAGGGAACCCTACTATTTGGGGCCTATAGTAGGGGCCCCATAATTTCGCAAACCCCCAAATTTTTCCCTTCAAGGGATTATCTAGGGTAAACCCTAAACCCTAAACCCTAAACCTTAAACCCTCATTCCCTACTAAGAACAGCCAGAAGGTAGACTTCGTCACCAAAGACTGGTGGCAAGCGCAGCCCTGCCAAGTCCTGGGCCGGCATGGTGCGGCGGAGGCCCTCGAGAAGATTCGTGGGTATAAACCCTAAACCCTAAACCCCGAACCCCAAACCCTAAACCCTAAACCCTAAACCCCCAGCTCTTAAAGCCTAACCTAAGCCCTGATTTCTAGGCTAGGGACCTGCCTTTAAGGGGGCACCCCTGAAGGTTTAGGGCTTAGGACTTGCGGTTTAGGGTTAAGGAGGGCATAGTTGTTTTAACTTCGTTGTTGAATGAATCTGGGGTTATGCGCTTTAGGGGTAGAGGTTTCAGAGCGCCTTTGGTTCGGGGGAAGCCTCGAGTGTGCGCTCCGCCGGCCCTCGAGTGTGCGCTCCAGACATTTTGGCTTGTGATGCAGAAACGACAACCCTCTGCGTGTTTTCGCATCTTCGCAACGCAAAATCGACGACCCTGTGCGTGTTTCTGGTCCGTGATGATGCAAAAACGACAACCCTCTGCGTGTTTCCGCGTCCTCGCAACGCAAAAACGACGACCCTCTGCGTGTTTCCGGTGAGTCGTACGTGAGATGCCAAAAACGACAACCCTCGGTGTCCTGGCTCGTGATGCCAAAACATGACAACCCTCTGTGTGTTTTGGCGTTGGCGTAGCGCCAAAAGGACGACCCTCTCCTGATGCAAAAAGCCCGAAACCCTAAAAAGCCCTAAACCCTAAAAAGCCCGAAAAAGCCCTAAACCCTAAAAAGCCCTAAGCCCTAAAAAGCCCTAAACCCTAAATAGCCCTAAGCCCTAAAAAGCCCTAAACCTTAAAAAGCCCTAAATCCTAAAAATCCCTAAACCCTCAAAAGCCCTAAAGCCTAAAAAGAAACCCTAAAAAGCCCTAAACTCTAAAAAGGCCTAAACCCTAAAAGCCCTAAAAACTAAAACGCCCTAAACCCTAAGCCGTAAAAAGCCCTAAACCCTAAACCCTAAAAAGCCCTAAACCCTAAAAAAGCCCTAAACCCTAAAAGGCCCTAAGCCCTGAAAAGCCCTAAACCCTAAAACGCCCTAAACCCTAAAAAGCCCTAAACCCTAAAAAGCCCCAAACCCTAAAAAGCCCTAAAGCCCTAAACCCTAAACCCTAAAAAACCCCAAACCCTGAGCCCTAAACCCTAAACCCTAAAAAAGCCCTAAACCCTAAACCCTAAAAAGCCCTAAACCCTAAACCCTAAAAAGCCCTAAACCCTAAAGCGCCCTAAGCCCTGAAAAGCCCTAAACCCCAAAAAAGCCCAAACCCTAAAAAGCCCTAAACCCTAAAAAGCCCTAAACCCTAAAAAGCCCTGAACCCTAAAAAGGCCCTAAACCCTGAACCCCTAAAAAGCCCTAAGCCCTAAACCCCAAAAAGCCCTAAACCCTAAAAAGCCCTAAGCCCTGAAAAGCCCTAAGCCCTAAAAAGCCCTAAACCCTAAAAAGCCCTAAACCCTAAAAAGCCCCAAACCCTAAAAAGCCCTAAAGCCCTAAACCCTAAACCCTAAAAACCCCAAACCCTGAGCCCTAAACCCTAAACCCTGAGCCCTAAACCCGAAAAAGCCCTAAACCCTAAACCCTAAAAGCCCAAGCCCTAAACCCTAAAACCCTAGACCCTAAACCCTAAAAAGCTCTAGACCCTAAAAAGCCCTAAACCCTAAAAAGCCCTAAACCCTTAAAAGCCCTAAACCCCAAAAAGCCCTAGACCCTAAAAAGCCCTACCTAAACCCTCAAAAGCCCTAAACCCTACACCCTAAAAAGCCCTAAACCCTAAAAAGCCCTAAACCCTAAAACGCCCTAAACCCTAAAAAGCCCTAAACCCCAAAAAGCTCACCTAAACCCTCAAAAGCCCTAAACCCTAAACCCTAAAAAGCCCTAAACCCTAAACCCTAAAAAGCCCTAAACCCTAAAACGCCCTAAACCCTAAAAAGCCCAAAACCCCCAAAAGCCCTAAACCCCAAAAAGCCCCAAACCCTCAAAAGCCCTAAACCCTAAAAAGCCCTGAACCCCAAAAAGCTCTAAACCCTAAACCCCAAAAAAGCCCTAAACCCTAGCGTTCTGGCTGACCGCCACCTTTTTGTCCCACAACGAACGTCGAAGTCGCTGCAATCCAAAACGGATCATCTCCCAGAGTAAAATTATCACCAGCAGAGACATCCCGAGATCCAGGTGGTTCAGAATAGTTTCAATCCATGATGCCCGAGCCATAGCCGTAGTCGTCCTTGATGTCAGGCAAACGCCTTCCTCAGAGCAGAAAAAAGCAGGTTCCTGTTCGCGGTGATTCACAGCCAAACCTTGAAGAGATGCAGCCACCATCATAACTACCATAGCTAGGGTCGCTTTCTTCAGGTCTGTCCCTTGAACCAGCATTTGTAAACCCCACAGGCCTTTCAGTTTAGCATACACTTGGCCACCCATCAACTTTGTCAGCAGGTCCGCTAGCATACGCTCGCGATCACCATATATCCACGGTCAACTAAAGAACAACACGCAGATGCCTCGTCCTCCAGCTTCCAGCATCCAGCAGGCTATTGCATAATTGAACATGCTGAAACGGAGTCTGTATACAGCGCTTTCCGCAGTGAATCTTCTCCAGTTCCAACCAGCGAAGCAATAATCGGCGAGCATGACTGAATCATCGTAGCTCTCTCTATAGACGTGCGCAACTCAGCTTCAGCAGTACTCAAAGCCACCGTTGACTGTCGTTGCGCCGCCCACATTACTGGGCAGTCACCCCAACCGCCACTGCGCCAGAGTGACTCTTCTCGTTTTCACCAGCTGCGAAGCTAGCGTCAGCGTAGGACTCAACCGCCTTTATGCTCCGCCCAAATATCGCAGGAGTTGATTTCTCTCCCTTGTACCAGCAGACTGCTTTGCCATACGTGATACCCAGCGTAGGTGTCGCAGCTAGATACCTGAAGACCTCTACGGATTTCTTCACCACAAAACGCGGTCTTCGCGAAGTCCACAGTGACAGCTGGCTTGTGCAGAATGCCAAGTCCGGCCTCGTCTTGATGCAACCCAGAGGAACTCCCCCACAGCCCCTTGTGCCGTTCTCAGAGAAGGGATATCCTGCAGCCCCCGCGTTGGCTGCGCTAGAAGGGACGTGAAGGTCCTGCCAGGCTGGGTAGTTTGCAATAGACAAGGCCGAGATTGCATGACAGTTAAACGCTTCGAAGGGTCGAAGAACAACCCAACCCTGCTTCTGAGGGCGGCCGGGATCGCTGAGTCGGTGCCCCAGATCCCCATAAAGCCTATGTCCATCACCGTCACAATTCTCTAGGGAGCCAGCGTGTGGGGTTTGAGGGGCTTTGGGAATTTAGCTGAGAAACCAAGCATTGAGCTCAGGAGCTAGCTTGCTCACGTTTTCTTCTCGGGATTTTGAGGATTCTGGATTGTGAGTTTCAGGATTCAGTGAAAGTGTGGAGCTTGAGGGCTATCCCGCACATTCCATGTTATGAGCCCTCAACTGAGGCTACAACTTGGCCGGCAAGATCATCGCTGCACCACACCACGCTCTCTCACTCACACCCACGTACATACAACCGGGCACGCGCGACAAAGACATGCTACAGAACTTAGGGCGCACATCCAAAGTGCCGATGGCTAGGCTATACCGTATACGGGGCAGTCATGGTCATGTCGGTCTAACGGTAAAGCTCCTGTTGGTCCCCTGCTTGTGAGGCGATTCACGACCGAGCCTTCAAGACACTGGTGCCGTTCTTCAGCGAGCTTGACAGCGGGGCAGCCCGTCTCCCGACGGACAACGTCAAGCAGCTCGTGGAGGAGGAAGGCGAGAAGTTGCGAAAGAAAATGTCTTACGAGAAGAGGAAGATGAAGGCCGCGCTCGTTGGCATCAAGGTGGGGTTGCTGCACTCCTTGTTCTGCGACTTCGACTGGCAGGAAGGCTTTGGAGATCAAGACGTGCTAAATGTTAGTGCAGCGAAACGATCAAAGCTGCCCCCCACCAGATTTGGTCATGACTTCCGGGAGATGTGATTTGGTGGGATGCTAGATTGCCAGGCCAAGCCGAGCGCCTCCTTGGCCATGAAGTACCACAATTCGAGACTGGCTGATCACAACAAGAGATCAGCGGAGAGCCATTGGGTGGTTAAGCCGCTTGTCGCCCGAGTCGAGTCGCTGGAGGAGAAGGCGGCAGGGACGGGCCAAACACGTTTGAAGATAAACGTTTAAACATTTTAGGCGTTGAAACTGTTTGAACAGAGTTGGGGCTTCGGAGCGTTGAAACAGTTTAAACAGTTCGCAAGGCTCAACGTTTAAACGTTTGGCGGGGCTCCAGGGGCATTTAAACACGCTTAGCTTAATAAGTTGTTGCCAAGTGTGTGTGAGAGGGTTTGTTGAGGGAGAGGCCTCAGAGTTTAAGCTTCAGGGCAGTTCCCAACGTTGGGCATGAGTTCTCGGAGGGTTGCTCTTCGCAGCCACTCTTTGTTCATGTTTAACCATATGTTTAAGCGTGCGTGTTTAAATATTTGACAGTTTAAACCGTTAAACCGTTGAAACATTCTGAGCCACAAGGGCGCTGGTTGTTTAAACATTGTTCGTTTGGGCCCCAAAAGTTTAAACCGTTTAAACACAACCCCCGCCCAACCCTAGGAGGAGATGAAGAAGAACAAGAAGAAGAAGAAGGGATGATGCTGCTGGAGCGATTCCAGGGCTTGCCGGGGGTCACCAACGTTATCCAACGTTTGATTGTGTTGTGCAGGGTCTTGTGCTGCCCAGTCTAGCCAAGGGAGGTGCTCTTTTGAACCAGTATCCTTGAGCCCGTACTTAGCATGTCTCAGATTGCCTCGTTGCTCTTCAATGTCCAGCTACTTTGCCTAAATTCTTCGAAAGTTCAATGCACCCCCCACTGCGTGGCCCTGTTTGAGGAGACCCGAGGTGGGCCTCGCTGTGCGGCGACCCGACCAAGGCTCCTGACTTTTGCTTCGAATCTTTGCAGTTTGTGCATCGCTCCACATCGCTCCCGTGGCTACGCGCAGCTCTCTTGGCGCTTTTTTGCCGTGGACTTCGTCTGCTGTCCTCGTATGAGCAAGAGAAAAACGCATTGTGGACGTTTAGAGTGAGCTGCTTATCAGCTTCTGACACTGCGCCATCCCGCCAGCTGATCTTCACCTGCTTCAGTGATCCAGGAATAGCCTACTTGGCACAGGAGTCCCCGGCCGACCGCCCAAGCCCGGATGCAAAAAAGGCACAGGAGGACATACCCATCACAGCGGACTTGCCGAGCATTGCAGCCGCGTGCCTTACCAGTAGTAAGTGCTGTAGTAGCACTGATTATATTACAGTACGAAGCATGAAGTCGAAGCTATATGGTGACATGTTTCAGTCTGTACATGTTTCAGTCTGTATGCACCCACAAAACCACCATCTCGAGCTTTGCGTGAACCAAGGTGGTTGTGGCCACGTCTAACCTCAGAGATGCCAGGGCTCTCAGACTCTCAGATTTCTGGAATGTCTGTGCTCGAATTCGGTGGACCCTGGCAGTTTCCATGCACAGAGTACAGCCTGCTGTGCTAAACAACACTAAACAGCTCTCTCTACATGTCGTGCGCGAAGAGTCAATAATAAATGATGTCGATTCGGTTTTCAGGTATGGGGTGATGCGTGGGGATTCACTCAGTATCACTCTCCGTTCAACAGGGACGGCTGGTTCGAGAAAGACATCCAAATGGTGATGCTGTCCAGGCCTAGCACGAGCGCGAGGATGGCTTGTCCATGTTGCTCTCTTCGATAGTGACACCTATATGGTGGCGTGCAGAATTCTGGACACTTGGGCTTGTTGTTGCGCAGTCGTGTCTGCAACTAAGCACAAAACGACAAAAAGCCTTGCACAACGGCCAGTGTCATGAGGTGGGGAGGGGGGATAGGACATGTGCGGCAACTTTCTCAGTCTTCGAGTCCGGTTCATGTGGGCTTCACGGCACAATGCTGCTGATACGTTCGGGCTTTGCATGCACAGCTGGAGGAAGCAGGAAGGCCTTTCTCAGAGGAGCGTGAGCTCTAATCTTGCATGCTACCGGGGTGAGTCACTTCAGGCAAGCGCGCCCTTCATTGCAGCTTCCAAAATCGGATACGCACTGACAGACTTGTGTATATATCTTTGGTTTTGAGTGATGCAGGTGCTGGGTTTGGTCAGAGCTTCCATTGCATCTGTCAAGGTTTGAGAGCATATTTCTTTCTCGAGGTCTGTGCCAGTTTGGGGGGGGGGGGGGTCAGGTTGCTGTCAGAACGCCTCGGCTCATTGTCCCGCATCACATCCACCAAGGCCCGAACCGTTTAATCTGGATGTGGACGGAGAGGCGAAGGTCCAGGCCACCGCGCATATGTGGAACGATGTGGAGCAATTGCAGTTGAAAATGGCAAGTAGCTAGGTCAAGTGCCGGCTCCGTCTGGCGGAATACTACCACTTTTCGGGTCCTGGCGTGCGCCCATATGACCGCGCAGCCGTTCTCGCACTGGACATGCACATATGCGTCGGCTACATGCAGATAGTCCTTCAGCTCACCTCACCAGCGGCCTTTCTACCGACCTGTTGCAGGTGTTCCACTCCCTGGCGGGGTTTGTCGCCGATCTCAGAACATCGGCTCAACAGGCGTAACTATAGTACGTCAGTACGTGCAGAGCTTGAAAGTTGTTAAGTTAGAGGCTGCTAGGGCTGGTTGGACTGGTTTGCTCTGAAATGTCAGGCCTGATGTCCTCCAGGCTGCCAGGATTGCCATGGAAAGCCGCCTGCAGGCCATTCGTGTTGGGGCGTGGGAAGAAAGAATGAATGGCGTATGCAAAGCCGTCACAAACCCTGAGTCCTAGAACCCCAAACGATCCAGGACTATTCTGCTTAGCAGAAGCAACTCCCTTGTACCTTGTTTTTGAATTTGGCTTCAGGTGCAGACTGGCATCACGCTGTCGATCTTCCGTGCGCTTCTGAGTGCGGGTAACATTGCAAGGAGGCAACAAGACTGGGGTGTCCGGATGGTGTTTGAAGATGGACATTGTTGTGAAGTTAAGACTGTAAGGGTACTTGGACTTCATTCAGCACACTACTGCCACAACTTCTCAAGCCGCGCAGATCACTTGTCTACTTAAAGTCTTGCATCTTTCCTGGAGCTGCTCGCCAGGGAAGGCCTTTCGGCGGAGAGCCAAGCGCTGCTGGAACCGCAAAACGTGTTGAGTCGAGACTTGGTGCTTGAGTTTTCTTGTTACTTGTTGGAGAGTTCGTATTCTTGGGGGGAGGATGGGCCATTTCATAAAGCCTACATGGGAGGGAGGGAGGACGGGTCAGGCTCCGTAGGGAAGTGACTCCTCACGTCAGACCGAAACGAACTTGGAGGGGGACCTTCTTAACCTTTCATCTCACCTGAGCCCGGCACTTGCATCATGCAAGCATGGCTTCCAGCGGCTTCCATTTATGCTTGCAGCGTCGGCGGCAGTGCACGGAGGCTCAGAGAAGTTTCCAGCCCACAGGTTCCGATCTTTGCCAACCGCGACCGCAGAGACCATGTAATCGCTTTGTCGTGACTTGTGCCTGCTTGCCAAGAGACTCTTATATAAGCCCCTTGCTGATGGACCTTCTATACTATCTGTCTCTTGTGAACTTCAGAGGAAAGCTCTCCTAGCGGCTAAGGCATGGCCAAGTCAAGAGATCCGTTGCAGGCCGCCATGATGTGAGCTTCTCGTAGCTCCTGAATGCGACTAGGCCGCGGCGTCGAACTTCCGAAGTTTCTCGGTTTGCAGGCTGGAGGGAGGGGGGGAGGGCATTTCAACAAAAGGCCCTTTCTTGAAGACAAAGCTCGACCATCGGTCGTTCTGCGGACATCAAGTGGAGGTCTTGGGGAATCGGAAGCTGCGATCGTAAGCTGAGTGCTTCGATAGCTCCGAGCCACATCGGTTCCCAAGTCCTGCAGGTTTGGCGTCCATGTCGTGTCGGCTGGAAGAAGGATGGTAGGCACCCGAGCTGGAGGATCTTCGGTGCAAGGTGTCAAGGGAGCTGTGTGCAAGTGTCCAAAATCTTGAGGTGCAAAATGGCTCTTCGGATTTGTTCGGGTCTTGAGTTCAACTGCAGCAGCTTGTGCGCGGACGAGTGGATCATGTTTGATGTCGCAAGAAAATAGCTACTTTAAGTAGTTGGACCGCGGCGGGTGCACGGCCGCGCGCCCCATTTTCCTGAACTCTTGCACGTGTGCTTCTGCAGGGCATGCCAGCCTTGGCTCTTGCGTTATTTGCACACTTGGCACTACTTAGCACTATTAGTTCATTTTAAGCATTACTGTAGCACTATTTTAGCACTGTTGCAGCATGATTTAGCACTATTTAGCAGCACACATTCATCCACATCTGAGTCGAGAGGAATGCGCAAAAGACCAATCAAAACATGTCCAGTCAAACATCATCAAGCGCATCACAGCATCACAAATCGCGGTGTTTCCTCCACGCCCCACTCTCGCTTTCCTGGTCTCTGGCTGAGCCTCCACGTTATTTTCGAGGACTCGGCGCCGCGCCTGGCATAAATGGCAACATCTTTATTTAAACTTGCCGGGACTCGCGTCAAGGCTCAAGGCTACAGGTTGTTTCCGCTAACACCTTCCTTTCGGCTTGCAAGGTTTTGCGGGTCTTGGGGTTTGAAGGCTTCGGATTTCAGGATTTCATTTTGAGCGTGTCTAAGGTGAGCGGGGCTCAGGCTCGGACAGCCCAGAGAACTTGGGTTGTTAAAAGGAGCTTCAAGGCTTTAGAGGTCGGGCTGTATCGGGGTCTTGTTGGCCTCCTGGAGTCGGTCTCTTGACGAGTGCGAGCCTCAAAGGGTAAGAACACATACCGGCAGAGAGGTGAGGAGTCGGGGATGATACGCGCTCCTGGCTATGATGGAATGCATAGAGGCTGCCACTCCCGCTATATCTGTTTGCGTTGCCCTAAAGTGCCGACGGCTTGGCCTCCTCGGTTTTTGGGGACTCTAGGATTTATGTGGTTATACAGGGATTATAGAGGTTAGCTGCGACTGGCTGTGTAGGGTCGCACCCAAGAATGCCCGGAAGGGATGTCGGGCTCACAGGGAAAGCGCCTGAGATCTTTAATGATGGCAGTCACGTAGTCCCTTTAGGAGTAACCTGATGCAATCATGTTGAGTATGCTGATGGGAACTAGTGTTCCATTGTCTGTGTGTTTTTCGTCTGATTCTTCCCCCAAAACCCAAGAAAGCTAAAACATGTGCGAATTGTCAGTGAAATATCGTAAACGCCGAAAATCGCAGCGTCTGAATTACATCTTCCGGTCCAATATGAGTACCAAACTGCGGTTAACTGCGCGGTGGCAATGTGACAGCGACAGTTCAACCAGACAGAGTTTCAGGAGGGATTGCGATGATGGGGGTCCGACCCTCTGCAATCGGGGGTGGCAGCCTTCTCACAGCAGCCATATGCATCCATGGTATAAGAGTTCTTTTGAATCAGAGCTTGAAGAGACTTGATCGGCAAAGACAACGGCACCTGGTAATTACGCCCCATGGCTCCTAAACAAAGTGCCAAGGACAGCCAAGACCTTTGCTGAAGCTGCAGCTGAATACTGGTGCCATTACTTGAGCTCCTTTCCTCAAAATCGGCAGTCACTAGACTCGGGAGATGTATGGTTCGGTTAATCTCTGGCTGCAGTCGGGGTCTGAACCTATGTCTGCACCACAAAGCAGGACTACATCGCTCTTTGCCACGCCCGCCGTTCTCAAAAAGAAACTACATGAACAATCCTGTCGCAATCCTGTCCATCCCCCGTGGGCCTTGGCGCGTCTTGCCCACTCCATGTTCGCGCTCTCCAAAGGCCACGTGGCTGCGCCGGCCAACGTGCTTTTTGCACCTGGGGCATAGGGCGCTTACAAGAGAGCGTCGCAAGAGATCCCTGGATTCGAGTTGAGTTGGAGGGTGCCTTTTGATGGAGTTTCACCGGCTTCAACAACACCTATCTCTCGACACTCAAAGCCTTTCTACAAGGATTCGGTTGTCGAGGATGTCTTCGGTTTAATTTCCAACTATCTCACAGCTGTTCCGGCTGTTGAAGCGTTGTCGTCCGCATTTCACGTGTGTAATCTGATAAACGGAGTCGCTGCTTTCAACTTCTGTACATGCTGGATAAAACCTGCCATGCAGCCCCAGCGACCTCATGCCGCTGTATAGAGTCCCATATTTTGGGAGGTAAGCTCTCATGCGCATGACTGTGCCACGGATCGGGTCAAGCTTTCTGAGTGGGTTCAACGCCATGTTGTTTATCTCGTCAGAACATCTAGGCCTCCTGCGATCGAAAAACAGAAGAAGCCCTAAGCCTCAGCGGCAGCCCGACCCCGAATCGACAAATCCCCCCGAATTCTTTCAGCGGCCAGAGGCCGCAGCGCATCTTTGTGACCCACTGCGGCCACCTGGTCACAAGTTGGTCACAAGTCGTTGTAGTTGGGCTCGGGATTGGGCTTTGGGATTTATGGGGGGACGAGGACCGGCATTGGGATGTGTTGTCGGCTTTCGACATTCTTCCCAAAAGCCATTCCAGCAACAACTCTTGCCAACAAGTCAGTAAATTATCTTGTCCGAGACTGTTGATGGACAAAATCTTGCGTGACCCCCTATGTTACACGTGTGCGACGGTTGGTAATCGAGCTCCCCGCGCCCCTCGAATTTCAATGTTGCGCGCGCATATGGGTGATGCAGGATTTCGGTCATTCACACACATGCATCTTCGAAGCATTGCAAGGACAGCAATGTTAAGATTCAGGGTTTGGAAGGGATGACCTGCATAATAAAAGTGATGCAGGATTTCGTCCATCAACAGTAGTAGTAGTAGTAGTAGTAGTAGTAGTAGTAGTAGTAGTAGTAGTAGTAGTAGTAGTAGTAGTAGTAGTAGTAGTAGTAGTAGTAGTAGTAGTAGTAGTAGTAGTAGTAGTAGTAGTAGTAGTAGTAAGTAGTAGTAGTAGTAGTAGTAGTAGTAGTAGTAGTAGTAGTAGTAGTAGTAGTAGTAGTAGTAGTAGTAGTAGTAGTAGTAGTAGTAGTAGTAGTAGTAGTAGTAGTAGTAGTAGTAGTAGTAGTAGTAGTAGTAGTAGTAGTAGTAGTAGTAGTAGTAGTAGTAGTAGTAGTAGTAGTAGTAGTAGTAGTAGTAGTAGTAGTAGTAGTAGTAGTAGAGTAGTAGTAGTAGTAGTAGTAGTAGTAGTAGTAGTAGTAGTAGTAGTAGTAGTAGTAGTAGTAGTAGTAGTAGTAGTAGTAGTAGTAGTAGTAGTAGTAGTAGTAGTAGTAGTAGTAGTAGTAGTAGTAAGTAGTAGTAGTAGTAGTAGTAGTAGTAGTAGTAGTAGTAGTAGTAGTAGTAGTAGTAGTAGTAGTAGTAGTAGTAGTAGTAGTAGTAGTAGTAGTAGTAGTAGTAGTAGTAGTAGTAGGTAAAGTAGTAGTAAAAGTACCTGTTCTGGAGTGCGCACTCGAGGGCCGGCGGAGTGCGCACTGGAGCGCCCTCCCTTTGGTTCCCTGACCTTGTCTTTGGCTGAAGGAGACGGCCTTGCACCCACACCTAAACCCCAAGCCCTTGAACCCTAAAGCCCTAAACCCTGAAACCTTTAAACCCAAAACCCCCAAAAGCCCTTGAAACAAACCCCTAAACCCCTAAACCCCTAAACCCCTAAACCCCTAAACCCCTAAACCCCTAAACCCCTAAACCCCTAAACCCCTAAACCCCTAAACCCCTAAACGCCTAAACCCCTAAACCCCTAAACCCCTAAACCCCTAAACCCCTAAACCCCTAAACCCCTAAACCCCTAAACCCCTAAACCCCTAAACCCCTAAACGCCTAACCCCTAAACCCCTAAACCCCTAAACCCCTAAACCCCTAAACCCCTAAACGCCTAAACCCTAAGCCAGCCTTTCCCCGCCTCGCCATGCTCCAGGTCTTCCACCCTCTACTCACTGAGCGCGGACAGGCCCCTCCTTAACCAAACCCTTGGGGCTTGGGGCTTGGGGCTTGGGGCTTGGGGCTTGGGGCTTGGGGCTTAGGGTTCAGGGTTTAGGGTTTAGGGTTTAGGGTTTAGGGTTCAGGTTTACTTGGAAGCCCTTTTTGGCTTAGTAAGTATGCCTTCGGATCTGAGCAGGGAACCCGTGTAGACCATATACGGCCTAGACCCACAACAAAAGCCCTGGGAACCTAAAGCCCAGAACGCCAAAAATGGCAAGAACAGTACCTGTAAACCCTAAACTCCAAAAAGCCCAAAACACTAAACCCGAACCCTAAGCTAAAGACCTAAATCCCAGAACCCAGAACCCTAAACCCTCAACCCTAAACCCTAAACCCTAATCCCTAAACCCTAAACCCTGAACCCTAAACCCTAAACCCTAAACCCTAAACGCTAAACCCTAAACCCTAAACTCTAAACCCTACATTCAATGGTGACCTGGGCTCCGGGTTGTGGCAGGTCTGCCTCTGTGGCCTGAAGGACAACTGGCAGCCCTGGATGACATTCACGCGCCCTGGCGGGTTTAGGGTTGAGGGTTTAGGGTTTAGGGCTTAGGGTTTAAGATTTAGGTTTAGGGTTTAGGGTTTAGGGTTTAGGGTTTAGGGTTTAGGGTTTAGGGTTTACAGTTTAGGGTTTTAGGGCTAGAGTTTAGGGTTTAGGGCTTTCAGGGCTTTCAGCGTTTAGGGTTTAGAGGCTTTAGGGTTTCGGGTGGTGGGTTTAAGGGTTTAAGGGTTTTAGGGTTTCAGGATTTTTAGGGGAGGTTGTAGCGTAGTAAGGCCCAAGACGACACCCAAACAGTGAACTTGAAAGCCTGTAGCAAACCCTAAACCCTAAACCCCAACCTCGAAACCCTGAACCCTGAACCCTGAACCCTAAACCCTAAACCCTAAACCCTAAACCCTAAACCCTAAACCCTAAACCCTAAACCCTAAACCCTAAACCCTCAGCAAGCAAGGCTGGGACTCGCCTTCCTTCGCGTGGCCATCGAGGACCCGGACCCCTCGGACGGCATGAGGTGGCGGCGCAGGGGGGGTTTGGGGGTTTAGGGTTTGGGGTTTAGGGTTTGGGGTTTAGGGTTTAGGGTTTTGGGGTTAGGGTTTGGGGTTTAGGGTTTTGGGGTTTAGGGTTTTATGTTTGTTTTGCTGGCTTTGGGGTGTTTAGGGCTCAGATCAGGGCCAGCTGGGAAGCCGAATCTGTGCCCCGCATAGGGCTTCGGGCAGGGCTTTAGGCGTTGAGGAGTTCTTAGCGTAGTTACATGGTCCCTTAATATGGGCCCGTCAAGGGTGCTGCCCCTTATACACCCTTATATTTCCCTTCGCAAATTAACGGCCCGTGCATCAGAACCCTTCAAAGGAGGTTACTTGGAGGATCATGGCCCTTAGTAAGTATGGAGAAAGTACCTTAATTGGGGTTATACGTAAGTATAAGTATAGCTACCTGAATTTGAACCCCACTTACTGCGTCCCCTGATCCTTGAAGTAGGGACCATATTAAGGGCCCATGAAACTACCCTTGGAGAAGTTCATGGTTTAGGGCTTACACTAACCCCCTCGTCTTCGGGTAAGCCCTAAACCCCAAACCCCAAACCCCAAACCCCAAACCCCAAACCCCAAACCCTAAACTATACGGCATCCTCCGGAAACGGCGTTGTAATTATTTCCGACATAATCTACACAATGGGCTTAGGATTTGGGGTTCTCAGGGTGCTTATTTGGGGGGGATTTAGGGAGAGATCCTCAGCCCTCACCCTCAACCCTCAACCCTCAACCCTCAACCCTCAACTCTAAACCCTAAACCCTAAACCCTAAAGCCTAAAGCCTCCACGAAAATTGACCATGCTGTAGCCTCTTCCTCTAAAACTCCAAGGACAAGGTGTGACGGGTGCTTTGTGGTGCTATACCATAACTTTAGATCCTTAGCCTTTTTGGGTTTGTTGGGTTTCTTAATAAAGCAGCTAAAAGTGTAGTCTTTTTGCTACCCTCCTAAGTGCAGCCAAGGTGAAGGGTTCAGGGTTTCGGGTTTAGAAAGCCGTGTCGACCCAAAATCCGTTGACAACAGGGTTTAGGGGCTGAGGGTAAAGCAACACCCCCCCCCCCCACCCCCACACCCTGAACCCGGCTTAGGGCTTGGGGAACCCACCCTCAACCCTCAACCCTCAACCCTCAACCCTAAACCCTAAACCCTAAATCCTAAACCCTAAACCGTACCTTAAACCGTAAACCCTAAACCCTCAACCCTCAACCCTAAACCCTAAACCTTAAACCCTAAACCCAAGACCCTAAACCCTAAACCCTAAATCCTCAACTCAACCCCAAGTTGCTTGGGCTGTTGTTTTGTGGGTTCGGTGTGCACGCCTCGACACAAGAAAAGGCATGTGCCCGCCGGCAGCAGCGAGAACCTCCTGTGCTTCTGCGCAGTAGGCAGGGTTGGGGGTTTAGGGTTTAGGGTATAGGTTTAGGGTTTCGGGTTTAGGGTTTTGGGTTTAGGGTTTGGGGTTTCCCTTCTCGCGCAGTGGCATGGGCACCCAGCAAATCCTTTAAATCCTAAACCCGTAAGCCCCCTATATACCCAAATTCAAGTAAATCCGTAAACCTTCCCCTGAACACAAGTTCTTAAACCAAACCCTTTAAACCCTTAACTCCCTTAACCCTAAACCCGAAACCCTTTAAACCCTTAACCTTCAACCAAACCCTAAACCCGAAACCCTAAACCCTAAACCCTAAACCCTAAACCTTAAAACCTTAAACCCTAAACCCTAAACCCTAAACCAAACCTTATCTCCTGAACTACCAAGCCAGAAGCCCCAAACCTTTTGTAAGCCTATCAAGCTTTAAGCGCTGCGTAGGTGACCCTAAACCCTAAACCTCAAACCCTGAACCCTAATCCCTAAACCCTAAACCCTAGCAAGTCATGCGACTCATGCTGGAGACATGCAAGGGCTGCCTTAATTTCATCGGCATCCACCACTCGCACGAGCTGTTCATCCCGAGATACTGCGGCCAGAAAATGTGGTGATCAGGGAAGCGTTTCCTGAAAGGATACCTGGCTAGCTGCCCGAGCCATGCAGGCAGGCAGACGCCTGTACAGCCTTCGCCCTAAGCTACATTACCTGGACCATTCCCTGCTGGAACTACGACAGCAGTTAGACAAACAACGCGACCACCTCGTGAACCCCCATCATGTGGGGGTGCGAAGGTAACGAGGACTATATAGGGCGCATTCGCCGTTTGTCAAGGAAGGTCTCCGCGCGAACGGCGCACGCTTGATCGATACCTTGTCTTGGCGAGACTCAAATTCCGAAAACATGGTGTTCTGAAGCACCATTTAGTTGAGTTTCTCTGTGGACCGTCAAAATGTGGTGTTTGGGGCACTGTCTGAAGCTGTAAGCACGGGTTTACTGTGTCTTTGTGGCCAAAGCCTACAGCGTCTCTCAGGACTGTGCTTCCTAGACCCTAAACCCTAAACCCTCGACCCTAAACCCTAAACCTTAAACCTTATCTCCTGAACTACCAAGCCAGAAGCCCCAAACCTGTTTGTAGGCCGATCCAGCTTTAGGCGCTGCGTAGGTGAGGTTTAGGGCTTAGGGTTTAGGGCTTAGGGTTTGGGGTTTAGGGTTGTGCTTCCTAAACCCTGAACCCCAATCCCTAACCACGCTTTCCAGCCTGAGATCTCAGCAGCTCCCACAGGATTTAGGATTTCCGACTCCCATACCCTTGTAAACCCTACGGTTAAAGCCCTGACAAGGAGTTTAGGGTTTACGGTTTAGGGTTTAGGGTTTAGGGCCCCAAAGCAAAAGGAGAGTTGCGGGTGCCGCAAGCAGGCGTGGCGGCAGCGCAGGCGCATGCGGCAGACCCGCCGCTGTGTCCGAATGGTGGGCCGAAGCCCGAAGCTCGCAGAGGACCCTCAACCCTAAACCCTAAACCCGAAACCCTGGGCCCTAAACCCTAAACCCTAAACCCTAAACCCTAAGCCCTAAACCCTAAACCCTAAACCCTAAACCCTAAACCCTAAACCCTAAGCCTAAGCCCTAAGCCCTAGCTAATAAACCTACACACCTAGACAGCTTCTATCCTGCTCCTGGCTTTCTGAGTTGTCGGCAATCGTTCTAAGCTCCAAGCCCTACACCTTGAACCGCTAGGACTCAGAGTGGGCCCTTATTCTTTTTGTAAGGGTTTAGGTTCCCTTATCAGCACCTGTAAACCAAAAAGGGCACCCTTTATTCGGAGGCTACTCTTGGGTCTAAACCCCCTTTAGGCTGGGGCTCTTTATTGGCACCCTCGTAGGGCTAATGAGCCAAAAAGGGGGCAGTTCATGGCCCAAATGCGTTACGTAAGGTTTAGAGGTTTGGGGTTTAGTGTTTAGAGCTAGGGGCTAGGGGGGTTATGCCAGTTTTCACTTGTTCCCGCGAATGGCGCACTCCCCCGTTGATGAAAGGACGCCCGTGCCAGGCGGGTTCCTAAACCCTAAACCCTAAACCCCAAAGGCTTCCGTAGGTCCAGTGGGTTGCGGGAAAATGGCGTGTTGGGTTTAGGGTTTAGCGTTTAGAGTTTAAGGTTTAGGGTTTAGGTTTTAGGGTTTAGGGTTTACCTAATTTAGAAGCTAGAACAACCCGAGCTCGGCCTCCCATATTCTCGCCAGACGCCCCACAACCATGGTCTTTTTTTTTATCTCTTGAAGCACAGAAACTTCCCAACTCGCAGATTCCGGGGGAGTATCGCTAAACCCTTCACCCTAAACCCTAAACCCCAAACCCCAAGCCCTAAACCCTAAACCCTAAACCCCAAACCCCAGGCCCTAAACCCCAGGCCCCAGACCCTAGACCCTAGATCCTAAGCCCACGAAAAGAGAAGCCGTCGAGGTCGGCATACCCTGCCCTGGCGCGGCAGAAGTTCTTCCCCGAGCGGCTGGTCCAGGCCTGCAACGGCAGCCTCGCAGGGTTTAGGGTTTAGAGGGTTTAGGGTTTGGGGTTTAGGGTTTAGGGTTTAGGGTTTAGGGTTTAGGGTTTAGAGGGTTTAGGGTTTGGGGTTTAGGGTTTAGGGTTGAGAGGGTTCAGGTTTAGAGGGTTTTTGAGGGTGAATGGGGTGTTTGGTCAGAGACTTAGGGTTTTTGGGTTGCATTGTAGGTTTCAGTGCTGCAGAGTTTAGAGATGTTCTAGGTATTTTGGGTTTGAGGTTTTCGGGTCAGGTGCCTGACATTTTGTTTGGGGGCTTTGGGTTTTAATGCAAGGTCGGGCATTGGGGTTTAGCCTAAAACCCCAAGCCCTCAACTCGAAAGCCACGTTCAATACACTGCCCTCGTTTCCGTCTTGAACTTGCATATCCTAGGGTTTTGCTGAGCAATTTTGAACACAGTAAGATAACCCCTACAAGGTAGTGAAAACGATCCTGGGTTTCTTTAAGTGCACTCTAAACCCTCTGAACCCTGAACCCGGAACCCTAAATCCTAAACTCCTACCCCTGCACCCTAGACCCTAAGTCTAAACCCTAAACTCCTAACCCTAAACCCTCCCGTAAAAGCCCCCTAGAGTCGGTGTAGGTGCCCGAGCCACCACTCACCAAGAGTGATTCGAGCTTGGCGCTTTCACACTTGGCTTTGGCTGGGGGCCCCTGAGGAACGCCAGGGGGTTTAGGGTTTGTGGGTTAGCGGTTTAGGTTTAGGAGTTTAGGGGTGTAAGGTGCAAGGAAATTAGGGTTTCGGATTTAGGGTGTGGGGTTCGGGTTTAGGATGCCCAAGAACAAGACTAGAGAATACGAAGGTCAGGACATCTTGACATTGGATTCCTATCGGGCTAGTTGTAGGTCGAACCTAAATCCTTCCAGAAGAGTGCTTACAATGAGCTCCCGAAAGTTGGAGCATGGTTTAAGGATGATTAGAGCTGGGATTCCCTTTAGTATACCTTTTGGGGTACAGGGAGAAGGATGTTCCAACTTTGTGGAGTTTGCTGTAGGGTCTTAAGGCTGGGACCTTGATGTTTGCCCACATGGGGTTTAAGTGTGCTCATTGAGGAACATTGTTTCTGAAGGCTTTTGGTGCCTAAACCCTGAACCCTAAAACCTAAATCCTAAACCCTAAACCCCAAACCCTAAACCCTAAACCCCAAAACCGTAATTTTCAAGACCCAAAGTGGGTTCATTTCAATTCAAGCGCCCCTGCACAAGCGCGGGCTTTGTACATGCTTTGCCGCTCCTCCGACTCGGGTGCGCAGTGGACGCTGGTTGATTGAAGGGTTTAGGGTTTTTAGGGTTAGGGCTTTATTTAGGGTTTAGTGTTTAGGGTTTAGAAGGGCCTAAGTGCCCAAGACCTCAGTTCTTGCAAACCCTAAACCCTAAACCCTAAACCCTAAACCCTAAACCCTAAACCCTAAACCCTAAACCCTAAACCCTAAACCCTAAACCCTAAACCCTAAACCCTAAACCCTAACGTTACTGCTGCGTCCCTGGTCTAGAGGGTCAGGTTCACTTCGGAAGCTCAGGGTGGGGTGTTGAAACTGATTAGGGCCCTTTCGTAAACCCTAAACTCTAAACGGTATATATGGCTTTGGCTGGTTGCAGCCTTCTTAGTTGAGGTTATGTTGGGGTAGATTCTTGCAGTTTGGGATACCGGAAAGGGGCCATACTCATGGAAACCCTAAACCCTAAACCTTAAACCCTAAGCCCTAAACCCTGGTTCGCCACAATCCCGAGACGCCAGCTGCCTTCAAGACGAAGGCAGCCCTTTGTGGCGGGCATCGTACCGGGTTAGCAAAAGGTTTCTTCTACTAGTAGCTTAAGAATTCCAAAAAGCAATCCCTATATTACCCTTAATAGAGAAGAATATTGTTTTCATTTTTTGGGTTCTTAAGCAATTAGTAGTCTTGTCGTCACGCTTGAGAGCCCAACGGCCCCAAGCCCCCATCCGTCAACCCTTGTTCTTGCTGCAGAGTTCAGCACGATGTACCTGAAGTATGTAAACTCTGCTTCCCTGAGCCCCGAAACCCCCTAGAGCCTTAGAGGTTTCGGGTTTAGGGGTTCATGCGAAGCATCAGGACCTCCCAATTAACACGGACTAGATAGAGAAGCCTGCTTTGGTCATGCCCTTCTTTTCTCAAGGATATTGAGAGGTTATACAGGGTAGGGGGCTTCATCGAAAAGTACGAGTCCCTGAGTTAGGGCTTCGGGTTAAGGGTCTTGGTCAGGTTTGGTCTCCATTGTCGTGAGTTCCTTGTAGCGTCGGGTACGCACCAGACATTCAGAAAGGGCCCGAGCTTAAGATGAGACACCAAAAGACGTGACGCCTCTGAATCCTAAACCCTGACCCCCTTTAGGGTATAGGATAGGATTCCGGGTTTAGGTGGCGGTTCAGGCCCCATGGAACCCTTAACCCCCAACTCTAAACCCTGAAGGGTTGGAAGGCCCTCCGTACGAACCCTATCAACCGTATGAGCCGATGCCCCAATATAGCACATAAACTCTATAAACCCTGTTAACCCTATAGTGCCACTTCCCCTACAAACCCTGTTGTCCACATTTCCCGATAAACCCCCATAAAACCTTGCAAGCCCCGAAAACCCCCATCAAACCCTATGAACCCCTGTAAACCCTTATTTGAAACCCGAATAAACCCCTCTAAACCCCTATCAACCCCTACAAACCCCTCTAACCCCTCTAACCCCCCCCTAAAACCCCCACAAACTCCTATGAACCCCTGTAAACCCTTGTAAACCGCTATAAACCCCCATAAACCCCTCTAAACCCATCTAAACCCTAAACCCTAAACCCTAAACCCCTATAAAACCTAAACCCTAAACCCTAAACAACCCTAAACCCCTATAAACCCCTATAAGCTCGACCTGAGAGCCCTCCTATCAGCTGGAAGGCGCCAGCGCGTGGATGCGCGCGCCCTGCCAACCTACCGGCGGTGAGCACTGTGGGACGTCGTAAGGGGGTTTGGGGTTTAGGGTTTGGGGTTTAGGGTTTGGGGTTTAGGGTTTAGGGTTTGGGCTTTAGGGTTTAGGGTTTGGGGATTTGAAAGGGGGGTTGGGGTTTAGGGTTTAGGGATTAGGGTTTAGGGTTTAGGGTTTAGGGTTTAGGGTTTAGGGTTTGGGGAGGAACCGGGGGGACTGAGTATGTGGGTGGGGTTATCCTTCTTACCGACCCAGCCTAACAGCTAACCGTACGTAAGGACTACTTACTAAGCCCCCCCGATGCTTCAAGTAGCGGTATAGTGCTACTTCATCGGACTTGTTGGGGAGCTTGTTGGCCCTACACTGAGTGGAAGATATCCCGAAGCCCCAAACCCTAAAACCCTAAAACCCTGAACCCTAAACCCTGAAACCCTAAACCCTAAACCCTAAACCCTGGCGCAAGCCCAAAGCGTGCTTGGCGCATTTAGTGTCCGTCTCACCTCCGCACAGTTCTCGAAGCTGGGGATGCCCGGGTGTTTCAAGTCAGGGCTTCTTAGGGTTTAGGGTTTAGGGTTTAGGGTTTAGGGTTTAGGGTTTAGGGTTTAAGGTTACTTCTGGAGGACACGTGTCTCGTAGGATCCTACGAGACACGTGTGTGCTGACAGCTATATACGGCATGCGCAAAGTGCCAAGACGGCGCAGCGCCATGCCGCTGTGCGACCCAGCGTGTATACAACAGCAACAAGGCTGTAGTTGCCCTAAACCCTAAACCCTAAACCCTAAACCCTAAAACCGAATTAAATAAACCCTGAACAGAATGACAGTGAATGACACCAGAACCTTCAGGCTGTAGTGGAGCAACTCCAGCAACTCCAGCAACTCGGGGGGCTTGCGCCTTGGGGGCCCTTACGTAAGATTCTAGCCCCCTAGTTCCCATATCTGCAGTCGAATTTGGGTTTAGGGTTTAGGGTGTAGGGTTTAGGTTTTAAGTTTAGGGTTTGGGGTTTGGGGTAGTTACATGTCCCTTAATATGGGGGCCCTTAAATGGATATACCCCTTACAGGCCCCATACAACCTTCAATGTAGGCAAGGGTCCACATTAAGGGCCCATAGAACTACCTTTAAAGTAAAGTCAAGTCGTTCCATGGACATGTTGAAGAGCATGCCACAAACGCAATCCCCGAAAACAAACCAGCCAGTCCACAAGGCGCTGTGGTGCCTTCCACCCTCTAGCCCTAAACCCTAAACCCTAAACCCTAAACCCTAAACCCCCAAACCCTAAACCCTAAACCGTAAACCCTAAACCCTGAACCCTAAACCCTAAACCTTAAACCCTAAACCCTAAACCCTAAACCCTAAACCCTAAACCCTAAACCCTAAAGGGCCTGAACCCGAAAGCCTAAGCCACCCTCAACCCCATACCCCATACACTAAACTCAATAGGGGTTGAACCGAAGCCCTCACCCCTACAAGGGTTGAACCCTGCAGGAGTTGAACCCCAAACTCCAAACCCCCAAACCCTAAACCCCAAAACCCCAGCCCTAAACCCCTACACCCCCAGCACCCCAAACCCCAAAACCCAAACCCCAAAACCCCAAACCCTAAAGCCCCTAAAGCCCTAAAGTCCCAAATCCCTGCAGCCCCGAAACTTCCTAAACCCTAAAAACCTAAAACCCCAAACCTTAGAGCCCAAAACCCTAAGCCCCAAAACCCAAACCCTAACCCAAAGCCTTAAAGCCCCAAACTCTAAACCCCAAACCCCAAAACCCTAAAGCCCGAAAGCCCGAAAGCCCCAAGCCCCAAACCCCAAACCCCAAACCCCAAACCCTAAGCCGTAAACCCCAAACCCTAAACCCTAAGCCCCAAACCCTAAACCCCAAACCCTAAACCCCAAACCCTAAACCCTTAGCCCCACACCCGCAACCCGAGACCCGAGCTCAAAGCTGTTGAGTCGCCTAGGGCCGACCATGCCTGTCACGGCCTCGCCTGCTACGAGGTCTTCTCCTGCTTCGGGATGAAGGCCGCTTTTCTCAAGGGCGGGGGGGGGGGGGGGTTGCGGTTTAGGGTTTAGGGTTTAGAGTTTAGGGTTTAGGGTTTAGGGTTTAGGGTTTAGGGTTTAGAGTTTAGAGTTTAGGGTTTAGGGTTTAGGGTTTAGGGGGAAGTCTGGAGGGGTCTTGGCCTCTGTTCCACTCCTTTTGCTTTGAGGTGGTTGGGGTGATCTAGGGTTTTCAGGGTTTGGGGTTTAGGGTTTAGGGTTTAGGGTTTAGGGAGAGCTCAGGATGAACTAGGTGGTCATCGAGATAGCCGAGGATGTCTTGTCAATTGCTATCCCCTCTGTGGAGTTGGATGACTGCAAGATCTGCTTCACTAAGCCCTAAAACACCAAAGACGAAGCCCTGCGCCAAAAAGCTCCATCCGCAAACCCCAAACCCCAAACCCCAGACTCTAACTCGAAACCCTAAACCCCGAAACCCAACCCCCAAACCCTAAACCCTAACTCAAACCCTAAACCCTGAACCCCAAACCCCAAACCCCAAACCCCAAACCCTAAACCCTAAACCCTAAACCCTAAGCCCTAAGCCCTAAACCCTAAACCCTAAACCCTACACTCTAAACCCTAAACCCTAAACCCTAAACCCTAAACCCTAAACCCTAAACCCTAAACCCTAAACCCTAAACCCTAAACCCTAAACCCTAAACCCTAAACCCTAAACCCTAAACCCTAAACCCTTCACTTGAGGACACCACCGCTCACATCATGGAGCCCCTGGCGGTCTCCCAAGATCATTCCACAAATGTTGTGGGTTTAGGGTTTAGGGTTTAGGGTTTAGGCCTAAAGAGCCCCAAAGCCCGAACCCTGCAAGCCCTGGTGGCTCGATTTCACTCTCCTCTTACTCAGACTTCGGTTCAGGGCTTAGGGTTTAGGGTTTCCGGTTTAGAGTTCCGGGCTTAGGGTTTACGGTTTCGGGTTTAGAGTTTGGGGTTTAGAGTTTGGGCAACCCTAAACCATAAACCCTAAACCCAACTGTCCTACTGATAGCTAGAATCCGATTTGCACATCAAAACTCTTGACCCTACGCCCGAAGCTCTAACCCGATACTTATCACTAACTCGTGCACGTACCGTGATTTAAGCCATCCATCCTGAGCGCAAAGGTTATCGGGTGTCAAGGTTTAATTAAAGGTCTCAGTGTTGAAACCCAGGCATAAACGCTTTGGGGTTTAAAGGTTCTCATCCAGGGTTTGGGTTTCAAAGGGTTCACAGGTTTAGGGCTTTTAAAGACACTTTAGGGTTTCGGGCTCTCAGACATGGCACTGGCCATTTCACAGCTTTCAGGCAGCTTTGATTTAACTGTTTCGGCTTGCAGATTTGAATGCGTTACTTGGAAGCCCTTTTGACTTAGTAAGTGGGGTAAGTAAGGTGGGTTATGGGGATTGTAAGAGGGCTTCTAGGCGATACTAAGTAGACCTACTGCGTCAAAAGAGCTTCCAAGCATCCGCAAACTCTAGATCCTGCGCTGAGATGTCCATCTCCGGCGTGATCTTCTACCCCATGGGCTTTCATGCTGCACACCATGGGTGCCCCCCCAGACCTTTGGGGGTTTAGGGTTTAGGGTTTAGCGTCCACGGAAACATAGGGGCGGAAGCCCTAAACCAAAACCCCTAGGCCCTAGGGGGTACGCACAACAAGCCCTAAAACTTGTAGATAAACTCTAAAACCAGGAACCCCGAAGCTTCCAGGGGCTTCTGGTACGCAACGATTAGGGCAGAGTGTCGAGGTTTAGGATTCAGGGCTTTGAAACTCTAAAGTCTAAAATCCTAGAATGCGGGCTTACTCGGCTCATGGGAGCAACCTACAGGTAGGTACCCCAAATCCTAATCCCAAAACTCTTAGAGTTTAGGGTTTAGGATTTGAAAGGAGTGGCTTGGAGCATATTGTCTTGGCAGTGGTGGGACCCTTCCTAAAAAATGGCTTGGGCAACTTTTTTCAAGTTGGGGATCCCATCACATTTTGGGGGTATAACGTGAGACCCTTAAATCTAGACTCCTCAGACCTTAAAGGAACTCAATCATGCTGGATGCTGCACCGCAGAGATTCTAGGGAGAAGGCTTCCGCCGGGGGGGGGGGGGGGATCCCATTTCAGTCCTATCTTCATACTCCAACCCTTCTTAACCCCTGATTTAAAGGTTTAGCATGTACGTCAAGGGCTTAGGGCTTAGGGTTCCAATCTCCAGAGCACAAGCTTGTCGCTACTCCCCCTTCCTCCCTCCCATCCCTCCCCCACCCGACCACAAAGAGAAGCCCAACCGCCCTACCCCTAAACCCTACCTCCCCCTCCCCCAACAAAAAGTAACTTCTGCATTAGTTCAAACGTAAACACATAACATAACAACAGAACCTAAGCTCGCATAACATTTCCTAAGCAACGAGTACAAGAAACATAACAACAGAACCTAAGCTAGCATAACAGCAAAGAAACGAGTACAAGAAGCCTAGCAGCAGAACCTAAGCTAGGCCAACATCTCCAAAACACGAGAAAAAACCTGAACAAAACCCTAAAACCCAAACAAACCTAAACTCAAAGTCCTGAGTACCTTCTGAGTTTACGTACGGCTTCGGGACTCTCCCCTCTTCTCCCCCGCCCCTCCCCGTTCTAAGGTCCCCTCCAAATCGATTGGGTGTCTGTCTGTTTGTCCTTAGAGAGGCACAAGAGAGGGAGTTCAAGCGAATCAAGTTCGCAAGAGCCCCGGTGCCAATTCCCTATTTTTTCCTTGCTTGTTGCCTAGAACTGCCCATGAACTTTGAAGCAAACTGCGGGCATCTTCAAAAACAGACTCGGACGCTGCGGCATGCGCAAGGTACGACCTGGAGATGAAGCGCTTTGCGCTGTACATGCTGGTCTCGAGCCCAGGGCTCCTAAACCCTGTAGGGTTTAGGGGTTTTAGGGGTTAGGGTTTAGGGTTTAGGGTTTAGGGTGACAAGCATGTTGATCCTTGCCCGTGGTCCACGCGAGAGCCCGTTGATGGCCGCAGGCGCATGGCTCGATACATAGGGCGCCCAGAGGTCATGTCTCAATATGTTTGGAGGTTTAGGGTTTTGGGCGTTTAGGGTTTAGGGTTTAGGGTTTAGGGTTTAGGGTTTTGGGTCCATGGTTTTGGGGCACGGCGTTGCACATGTCAGGATCTTTGAGCTGAAGCCTGAGTGTGGTGTTTCGAGGTCTTGTGGAGGTTCTTGTGGTGTGTAGAGGTGTGCAGTCTTCCTTTTTGAGACATACAACGACCGACCGCGGCAGAAGCGGCATGGACCAGAGCCATCAGAAGATCTGCGAGCGGATTCTGCAAGTATGCCAGGACAAAATCCCGGACAGCGAGGTCTTCCGCCAAGTTAGCTGGATTGCCGACGGCCATTGGCACTGGATCCAACAGCACGTTCCTGATTTCGGCGATGACAGCAACTGGTTGTTGGCCCAGACCTGGGACAAACCAAGCCCCAGGCTCGGTTCGGTTGCAGAGCCTCCCCCACTTGGAGGTTCATGGGTACTTCTATCCCCACTTGTAAGTCTACTTCGAACCTACTTAGGGGACTTAGGGGCCTTATAAGTTCTAATTGGGGTTATAAGTGCCCCCACGAACCTCCAAGCAGCCTTGAAAATCAGAGCTAGATAGGTTCTTGGGGAATTTGACGGTTGAAGAGGATCTTATGGCCAACCTTGAGACCAAACCTTGGACCCCAAAGCCCCTAAGAACCCGTAACCCTGACCCAAGTGCAGCCATGTGAAGTTGCCTTGCCTAAAGGGGTTTAGGGTTTAGGGCTTGTAGGGACTAATGATGACTAATGGGGTTTGCGGGTTTAACGGGCTCACGATGTGTAGAGTGTGTTTGGGGCTTAGGCTCTAGAGCCCAACCGCCCCAAGACGTTCACTCGAACGTTGTGCAGCTAAGTCTGAGTTTCCGGTGTGGGGTTTAGGGTTTAGGTTTTAGGGTTTAGGGTTTAGGGCACGTGTAGGGTTAGGCTTAGTTCCAGGCTCCAGGCAACCGAGGGGTGCCCCTTTTCTGCCTTTCGGAGGGTTCGGGCGTCCTGCACGCAACTACCCTAAATCCACAACTCTACAGCCCAGAAGCCCTAAACCCCTAAACCCCTAAAACCCTAAAACCCCAAAACTCTAAACCCCAAAACCCTAAGATCCTAAAACCCTAAAACCCTAAACCCCTAAACCCCTACACCCCTAAACCCCTAAACCCCTAAACCCCTAAAACCCTAAACCCTAAAACCCGAAAACCCCTAAACTCTAAACCCCTAGACCCTAAAACCTGAACCCCTAAACCCCTGAACCCCTCGACCCCTCAACCCCTAAATTCCTCAACCCCTCAACCCCTAAACCCCTAAACCCTTAAACCCCTAAACCCCTAAGCCCCTAAACCCCTAAACCCCTGAACCCCTGAACCCCTGAACCCCTGAACCCCAAAAACCCTAAAACCCTAAACCCCTAAACCCTAAACCCCTAAACCCCTAAACCCCTCTAAACCCCTAAACCCCTAAACCCCTAAACCCCTAAACCCCTAACCCCTAAACCCCTAAACCCCTAAACCCCTAAACCCTGAACCCTAACCCTAACCCTAAACCCTAAAACCCTAAAACCCTAAAACCCTAAACCCCTCAACCCCTCTAAACCCCTAAACCCCTAAACCCCTAAACCCCTAAACCCCTAAACCCCTAAACCCCTAAACCCCTAAACCCCTAAACCCCTAAACCCCTAAACCCCTAAACCCCTAAACCCCTAAACCCCTAAACCCTAAACCCTAAACCCACCCCTAGACCCTAAGACCTAAACCCCTGAACCCTAAACCCTAACATCTCGCAGGCTCCAGGAGGCGGATCTCTGGGAAGAGGCTGCCCGTTGGCGCCTTCGGCTCGCGAAGTGGGGCAACTTTGGCGTGGAGAGCGGCGACCGCTTCAAGGACCAAGGGTGCTAGGTTGTTGGGAGTTTGGGGTTTAGCTTTGTCATAGTTGGGTACCATTTTACATTCTGAAGGGTACTTAAACCCAATACGGAATACACATTTAGTTATTTAATTCATATTATCCCAACCATGAACTAGTTCGGGTTCAGGGTTTAGGGGGTTTAGTAAGGCCGGTCTACAGGGTCTTGGGTTTCGCAAGGGCCACATTTTCTAGGAGCCTGTGGAGATGGTATGCTAATTTTGTCTCCTTTTAAACCCTAAACCCTAAACCCTAAACCCTAAACCCTAAACCCTAGAGAGGGGACTGTTGTGAGGCGGAGTTTTTTTGAATGTGATGCAGTGTTTTGGATGAAGTTGATTTTGTTGCGAGTGCAAAGCAGATGTACGAGGGTTTAGGGTTATAACGCCGACGGTATAAATGCCCTGACCTTAGGTGCATCAGGTTTAGACATTAAAACCTTTAAGCCTTATAAGGCGTTTAAAGGTTGAATTAAATTCAGGTTTGGGCATTCAACCTAGGTTAAACCTTAAACCCTATAGTGCAGCCCTATAGGGTTTAAACCCTATAAGAGGTTAAAGGTTTAGAGTTTAAGGTCTAGGGCATTGCAAAAACGTAACCCTCAGGGATTTAATCACTTTACTGTTTTCCTTAAGCCTGAAAGCATATAGTGTTTGGGTTTAGGGTTATAACGCTAAACTCTATAGGATAAGAACCTTATAACCTTATATGGGCTTGTATAAAAACCCCGAGTTAAATCCATTCATCCTACAAGCTTAGTACTGGAACCGACGTTCCCGTGAGCCGGTTGGGTTTTCGTTGATTTGTAGTACAAGCTTAGTACTGGAACCGACGTTCCCGTGAGCCGATTGGGTTTTCGTTGATTTGTAGTACAAGCTTAGTACTGGAACGGACGTGCCCCTGAGCAGGCTGGGTTTTCATTGATTTGTTGTACAAGCTTAGTACTGAAACCGGCTAGGTTTCCGTTGACTTGTAGTGCAAGCTGAGCAGGCTGGGTTTTCAATGTTTTCATGTATTTGTAGTACAAGCTTATCACTGGAATAGCGCCTGCCCGCCCTGTTACTACAAAGTTATCGGTTTATTTTCTTGATTATCGTTTTACGAGTCAGAAGCACGGCCCAAACGCTTCGGGCAATTCGTTTCAAAATCGACTGCGCGGGGTTTTGATACAACCCCATATTATAGGCCTTGAGACTTAAACCGTACTGTTTACCTTAAGCTTTACAGCAGATAGGTTATAACGCTGAAGGTATAAATGCCCACACCTTAGGTACATCAGGTTTAGGCATTAAAACATTTAAGCCCTATAAGGTTTTTAAAGTTTTAACCCTATAGGATTTAAACCCTGTAAGAGGTTAAAGGTTTAGAGTTTAAGGTTTAGGGCATTGCAAAAACGTAACCTTAGACCCTCAGGGATTTAATCATTTTACTGTTTTCCTTAAGCCTTAATTAAAGCATATAGGGTTTAGGGTTATAACGCTAAACTCTATAGGATTGTAACCTTATAACCTTATATTATAGGCCTTGAGGCTTAAATCCTACTGTTTTCCTTAAGCCTTACAGCATAAAGGGTTTAGGGTTCTAATGCTGAATGTATAAATGCCCAGACCTTAAATACATCAGGTTTAGGCATTAAAGCCTTTAAGCCCTATAAGGTTTTCAGAGGTTTAAGGCCTGGGGATTTAAATTTAAGTTTGGGCATTCAAACTAGGTTAAGCCTTAAACCCTATAGGGCCCCTTTCGGGTCAGGGTTTATCTACCCTACCGGGTTAGCCCTTTAGGGTTTAAACCCTATAAGAGGTTAAAGGTTAGAGTTTAAGGTTTAGGGCATTGCAAAAACGTAACCCTAGTCCCTCAGTGATTTAACCACTTTACTGTTTTCCTTAAGCGTTAAAGCATATAGGGTTTAGGGTCATAACGCTAAACTCTATAGGATTTTTAACTTTATAACCCTACATTATTAGCACCCACATCATCAAGACATGTCCTGTAGGCCCCGGGGACGCGAGAATACTATGAGCAGATATCCTTTATTCGCACATGTGACATCGCAACCTTCAGATATAGCGCTGGAACCAAGGTGAGATTGGATATCGTTTTGTGAAGCAGTTGTGGCTGTGACATCCATGTTTCGAAACAGGGGCTGTGTTTCGAAACAAAGGCTGTGTTTCGAAAGCCGGGAACTTCCGAATAACAGGTCTGGAAATACGTGAAAGCAAACCAACTGTGGCACAGCTACGGCTGTTGCGCTTGAGGGGGGGGGGGGGGGGGGAGAGGTGAAAAGGTGGGGGGGGGGGGGGGCGGGACCCCCCCCCTCCCCCCCCCCCCCCTCCCCCCCCCCTCCCCCCCCCCCTCCTCCCCCCCCCCTCCCCCCCCCCCCCCTCCCCCCCCCCCCCCCAAATCATGTATGCCAAACATCATGGTCAAGATTCCCACTTATGAATGGACTGTTGTGAGGCCATAAGTTTAAAGTTGTAAGCGTTTACTAACCCCTAAACCTTATTAAATGACTGAAAACTACCCAACAACTCCGCCTCACAACAGTCCTTTCTGAAACCCTAAAGGTGCCTGGTCTGTGGCTTAGGGCTTATGGTTTAGCATGAAGAGTGTCGGTGGGGCTTAGGGGATGGCAAGCCATGCTGCCTTCGACGTTTAGGGTTTAGGGTTTAGGGTTTAGGGTTTAGGGTTTAGGGTTTAGGGTTTAGGGTTTAGGGTTTAGGGTTTAGGCTAAATACCATAAATCTCAAACTCCCCTAAACCCCCGAAGCCTCGAAGCCTGAAAAACCCCTGTAGATCCGGTAAACCCCATAAACTCGATAAGACCCCACGAACCCCTGTCTCACTGCATAAGCCTTTTGGACCCTCAACAGTAGAGCCCAACTCCGTTTCATGGAGGACTCGCATGCAGCGCCGCTGTCGCTGTCAGACCTGGGAGATGAGCTCCGTAAACTCGTTGAGTGCGAGGCTGCCCCCAAGGAGTATTAAGGGTGTTTTCAAAGGGTTTTAGGGTTGATAGGGTATATTGGGTTTTTCCAGGCCAGGGTTTGGGGTGTAGGAAAAAACGGAATATGCAACATGGTCGTAGAAAGGGGTGCTGATCTTGGTGGTCCGGCAGCAGAGGAGAAGCTGTGGAAGCTGCTCTGCCGGCTTCAGACGACGTTGATTGCGAAGGCCGAGCAGTTCTTCAGGACCAAGAATGATCTACGCGGATGCATTAGATCCCTAGCAGAGGATCACGAAAAAGGCCGCCAGGAGACGTTAGCAGCCGTGCAGCTTGCGGAGATTATTTGGCAGTTCCGGCGTCAGCTACCTGCAAGCGACCTGCTTGCAATACGTCCCGATGTGCAGCACGAGCCGGGTCTACCAGAAAGGGTGCTTGCCATGTGTGTTACACTGGTCTCTGAGTTCGTCAAGGGAGAAGAACGCTGCCTTCTTTGGCTGCGCATCTCCCGCACCATCTGTGCCTTGAGGGCAATGTTGGATGCCAATCCCGAACCTGCAAATTGTTGGCCTTTTCTTGGGTTTAGGGTTTAGGGTTTAGGGTGTTTAGGGTTTAGGGTTTATCCCAAAATCCTGCTTGAGGTGCAGATCCCCAGGTCATCAAGATCAGCCGGGCCCTGAAACGAGCCTTCAGGTGGGATTGCTTTGGGGTTCAGTTCAGAGTTTTGGTTGGGGGTTAGTTTCTTGGGGGGTTTAGGGCTTAGGTTACGGTGTGGGAAGGGTTTCGGGGGTTTAGGGTTGGGAAGTGTTTCGGGGGTTTAGGGTTTAACGTTTTTGGGGTAGTATTTGCCTTGAGAGCCAGTTCGCGAAGTGGCCCCTTGTTTCGGGCCTGGCATTGAAGGTATATTCGGGTTTAGGCGGTTTAGAGATCAGGGCTGTGAAAGCATAGGGTGTCAGGTTCCGGAACCTAAGCCGCGAACCCTAAGCCCTACATACCCTAAGCCCTATAAACCCTATAAACCTGATCAAAAACCCTACAAATCCTGTAAACGCTACATACCCCACAAACCCTACAAACCCTACAAACCCTACAAACCCTACAAACCCTACAAACCCTACAAACCCAATATACCCTCAACCCTGGAATCGTAGAGGTACAAAACGAACTCCGGGCACGTTGTGCTGGCGCGCGGTTTTCGGATGACTTGGCCACAGCTGCGCGCCATTTCCAGGGAGCAGCGAGGCGCTCCGTTGAAGGCCCTGGGCAGATGTCGGAGCGATTGTTGGGGGTGGAGATCTGTGCGGGTTTGGGGTTTGGGGTTTGGGTTTTAGGGTTTTAGGGGGGGGGGGAGATCTGTGGAGTTTAGGGTTTGGGGTTTGGGGTTTGAATGGGGTTTGGGGTTTAGGGTTTAGGGTTTGGGGTTTGGGGTTTGGGGTTTTGGGGTTTGAGGGCTTAGCCAGTTATATAGTAGTCAGTACGATGGATTTCGGGATTGAGGGTTTTGGCTTGTAGCTTCGAGGCTCTTGAGGCTCGGGTGCGCTGCATTTAACGGGCCAGTGGCCAGCACCATCGAGGGCAGTGTGGGTGTAGGGCTTAGGGTGTATTTGGGTTTAGGGTTCAGGGTTTAGGGTTTATGGTTTAGGGGGGTAGAACCTACAGGCCTTAACTAGGGTGTAATTCGTGCACGTAGGGTTGAGGGTGCAGTGCTTAGGGTTTAATTGGGGGGGGGGGGGGAAACTAGAGCCTATAGGCCTTAGACTTGGGGTGCAGGTCAGGTGTTTAGGGTGAAGAGGGTTAGGGTATTTCGGGTTCAGGGTGAAGGGATCTAGGATAGAACTTATAGGACTTAGGGTCAACTCCGCACTACAAGGACCACCCACCCACCCGAGCAGCGCTTGTTTTGCTTACTGTTTTTCTCCCAAAATTTATTATGCGCCCAGTAATAGGTTCTTTGGGAAGCTTGAAACCCCAAGCCCAAGTACAGCCCAAACCTTAGACGCGACTGTATCGTGGGTTTGGGTAGCCACAAGTCAAGGTAACCCCCCTACACTCTCAACCTTCAAGACCACCCCCCAAAACCAAACCTCTCTTTCCCTGAGCCCTGAGACCCCGAAAACCCCTGCAGCTCGGAAACCCTCAACCCTAAACCCCAAACCCCAAACCCTAAACCCCAAACCCTAAACCCTAAACCCTAAACCCTAAACCCTAAACCCCAAACCCTAAACCCTAAACCCTAAACCCTTCGACGTCCCTGGCAGGAAGCAGGCGCCGAGTATTACAAAACCGTGGGCACGGGCCCAGAGCTCTTCGCGGTGGTGGGCGAGCAGGAGAGACCGAGCTACGTCAGTGAGGTTTAGGATTTAGGGTTTAGGGTTTAGGGTTTAGGGTTTAGGGTTTAGGGTTTAGGGTTTAGGGTTTAGGGTTTAGGGCATAGGGTTTAGGGTTTAGGGTTCAGGGTTGAGGGTTCAGGGTTTAGGGTTTAGGGGGGTTGAGGGTTCATGAAAAAAGCCCTAAAACCCTAAACACTAAACCCTTTAAACTCCGTCCTTGTCGAACGACCTGCCAGGTGTACTATGAAGACAAGAAGGCCTGGTTTGCCTACAAAACTTCCGTACTGCAGCCGTGGTTCGAAATTCAGATCATCGAAGTCTCGCACAGTCAGACTTGGAAAGATGATCTGCAAAGGGTTTGTGCTCAGAAATTCTATCCCAAAGTTTGGGATAGCCATGGGAACGAGCTAAAGATGGCGATAGCTGGAGAGCTTCCAGATATTCCTCGGGCGAACGACTTCCCTTTGCGCGTCAGCTTTCTCGCTGCTCGGTTGCAGGAATCTATAGTCTCCTTAGGAATAATTTTCTGCTTTCTTCCCAAAAAAACCTTCAGGGGAATACTAAACTAAGATAGTATTTGCATTATGGTTCTAAGGGTGATAGAGGAGTAGTGATGAATGCCTTGCCTAAAAACGTACCCACGCGGCCTTCTCAGACCTCAAGTCTTAGCGGGTTTAGGGTTTAGGGTTTGGAAGGATTGAGGGTTTAGGATTTGAGGTTCAGGGTTTAGGGTTTAGGGTTTAATTCGGGTTTAGGGTTTAGGGTCTAGGATTTAGGGTTTAGGGCTAACAAACTTGCAACGCCCGTGCGATCTCAGGGCTGTGCTGAGTGATCCCTGCAAGGCCTGGGCCGGGTATGAGCAAGTCTGGGATGCGGATTAGGGTTTAGGGTTTAGGGTTGAGGGTTTAGGGTTGAGGGTTTAGGGTTTAGGGTTTAGGGCTACTAGAACCCAGTGTAGGCCCTTATTTGCTTTTTTGGGGGGCGTAGGCCGCTGCAAGCACCTTTAAACCAAAAAGGGTACCCTTTTATTCCTAGGTTACTCTTGGGTCTAGTTGATGGCCTTACTTAACTCTAAACCCTTAAGCCCTAATCCCTACACCCCAAACCCCAAACCCCAAACCCTGTAAGTGCCTCGCTTGTTCGGGTCGATTTCCCGATTTTCTCAAAGGTCTACTCTAGATATACCACCCCAAACCCTGTCTCAGCCCTGAACTCAACCCCACGGCCACGCAGGTGCAGCAGTGCTGCAGCTCTTCGATCATCTTCAGGGTGACCCCTAAACCCCTAAACCCTAAACCCTAAACCCTAAACCCTAAACCCTAAACCCTAAACCCTAAACCCTAAACCTAGTGCGAGGAAGATTGTCGACTTGGTGTCTATATCCTAAAGCCGCCGGGTTTCTCCCAACTTTGCACACCCAAAATCCAAAGCCGCAAGACTCTGACAAACCTCAAGGCCTAGACCCGAAACCCGAATCCTTGCGAGCCTCTAACAAGCCCTAAACCCTAAACCCTAAACCCTAAACCCTAAACCCTAAACCCTAAACCCTAAACCCTAAACCCTAAACCCTAAACCCTAAACCCTAAACCCTAAACCCTAAACCCTACACCAACCCTAAACCCTGCAAAATCCGAAATCCCAACCTGACCCCTCGGCCCTAAGGAAGCCCCAGGTCCGGTTTCGGGCATAATCAGGGTGTAGGTTTTGCTAGATCTCCCTTGCAGGGTTTAGGGTTTAGGGTTTCGGGTTTGGGGTTTAGGGTTCAGGGTTTAGGGTTTGGGGTTTAGTCTCCCTTGCAGGGCCAGGCGCATTTCCCTGTTTTTTGGTGGGGGTCCTATAGGGGTTAAGGGTTTAGGGTTTAGGGTTGAACAAGCGTGCGTCGGGTTTTAGGCTTAAAGGGTTTTGGGTTGGGCCCAAGAACATGGATGCTTGCTTATGCCTGAGTATACAGCTTTATCTGTTGAGAAACCTGCCTGTTCACCTGACTTCTTCCACCGGACAAAGACGGTGTAGACTGCCTAGAAGGTGGACACGTAGCGACGCAGCAGCGCTCGGCTGCGTTGCAAAGCGTTTCAAAAATTCAGATGTCCTACGCCATGGGCAGTTTTTCTTGTTATTACTGCTAAGTTGACAGACAGGTACGCTTCTTTGCCAGTTTATCAGGAGAGCAATGGCAAGACGCTGACGGGAATGAAGAGCTACTAGTAAGTTTGACTTTATCAAAACTAGCTCGCAGAAATAGCTGCGACATTAGATTCAACAGATTACTTCTTGGAATCTCTTTCGGATTTTTTCGGCCAAGTGGGCCGAAGAGCACATGCTACACTATACCTGTTGCTAGAGCTCTTGCAGAGTGCACTATCACGCACCGGTTTGCTATAGTAATGTACGAACTGTCTATGTCGTCGGCAAACAACCTGTCTTAAGTAGTCATGCTATAGTTGCTTGTGCAGTTTAAGGCTAAGATTTCATTGCAGTACTTTATCGCTTACTAACATGATGGCTATGACAAATAAAAACAACTGTTGTTGTTACTCTTTCTAGGTTTATTGATTACTTCGCTTTGCGTTGTGTTGTTTATGTGCAAAGTCCCGGTCCATTTTCAGGCTAGTGGCTTTCTTGCTGGAATTGTTGTCTTTGTTCCAGATCTTGCTGTTGCGCTGATACAGGTACAGTCTTCGTGAGTGTATGATGCGGTATATTCGCTTGCTGATGGGTGCTTGCACATGGCAGCTTTTGCGCCATCTTTTATGATTGAGTTCTAAAGCCCCAAAGCGGCGCATGCACCAGCAGATCTTGGCGAACAACTGTCCAATGCCGTTCCGGCAGATTTAGTCTTTGACTTGCACAATTTCTTGTCCCTAGCTGGATGCAGTCAGCGGATGACGGATGTTCTGAGCAAGTTTTCGCAAAGTGCCGTGAACTTTCAGCGCGTTGCCAGTCATGGCTTTAGTTCCCTCAGAGACTTAGCACAAGGTTTGCCATCATCTACGTAGAGCCAAGATGAGACAAGGCCCTTAACAGTTTTGGGAACTTCGCCTTGGATTTAGGGGTGGACACTGGCGATCGTTCGAAGATTTCCTCGTCACAGCCCATAGGGTTTAGGGTGCAGGGTTGAGGGTTTAGGATTTATGGTTCAGGGTTGAGGGTTGCGACTTTCGTGTTTAGGGTGCAGGGTCATAGCTCTTCTGCCTACTGTGAGTGTCAGTTCAGGGTCAGGCAAACAGGAACCCTGGTTACCATCATGGCTTCGTCGTGCTGCGTAGCTGAGTCACGCCCCAAACCTTAAACTCCAAGCCTAGATATGCCCTAAGCCCTAAAACCCCCCCAAACCCCCAAACTCTTACGTAAGCCCCGTACCACAACATTTAGTGGAATCGGAGTCATCCGAATTGCTGCTTGCACGCTGGCGCCTTCCCAGTGCAGATGATGCGCGCCTTGCTTAGACGGTGCCTCGCCTCCCCCCAACCGTGTAGGGTCGGTGCTGCGGGATTCAAGACCTAGAATCAATACCCTACGAGGACCCAGAGTAGGCCTTGTTCCCGTTTTTTTAGGGTTTCGGTTCCCTCACAAGCCCCCTCTAAAACAAAAAGGGCACCCTATTTCTATTGCTAGGCTACTCCTGGGGTCTAGCCTGAGCTTACTCTAAAGCATCACACTCCCAAGCCCTGCGACTTCAGCCATAAACTGCTAAGCCTAGACCCTAAACCCCCTGTGGAGGTTCAAGGTACTTATGGACCAAGTATAACTGTACTGCCCACGTATAAGCCCCTGAAGTGCCTTTATATGGTTATCATTGGGTTATAAGAATATCCCAGGAGCTCTTAATAATAACAATAATAATAATACAAGAGAGCTCAATTTAATATTAAAAATGCAAAGAGATGTAATGCATGCGCGATTTAATATTACAAATTGAGTTAACGGCACAGTAAGAAAGAAGAAAGTAAGCGCACAGACGATTCGTTTATTTAATCCTTTTGTTCACCAGAGATTATTAATAGTAATAGCATTATCGGGACATGAATATCATGATTTACGCGTTTACACGGTTCATTCGCAAAATGCCACATTAAAAAAAACAAGAAAATATTGCTACATCGTTCTTTAGTGCTTTTGTTCTGTTTCCAAAGTGAATGGAATGGACGAACTCATGGAAAAGCCCCGTTTTAATTATTAAATTTCACGCGTCTTTTCATTCCTTGTAAAATTTGCTTACGCGCAAGGCCAGCCCTAATCAATCTTTGATGCTCATGATGCTCGCCTTGTGCCTGTTAGAAAGAGTTTGATAACGGTCATGAAAAGGCAAAACCGATGAACACATGCAGGGGGGTGAGGGGTGACGTGTATTGAGATCGTGTGGAGTTCGGTGCGGACGGAAGGGAAGGAGGGGGGAGGTGGTATGTGGGTAAGGTGCGGGGAGGACCGGCTGCTTGTTTGTGTGGAGGGTCAATGCTTGGCGGGCGCTGTTGTCCGAATCGTTTCTGTGTTGGGCATTGCTTTTGGCTGAAGCTCTCCCTTCTGTAGGTCCAATGCCCGCGCGTGGCGCTCAGTTTGTGGCTTGCTTGGGTCAACGTGGTTCTGAGCGGCGCTTGGTGGTGGCCGTATTTTGTGCGCGTGTTCGTGTCCTTTGTTGTTCGCATGGTTCGTTGCTTCTAAGGCCACCCAAGGTGCACCGAGACTCGCCAGGGGCGGTGGAGTGCCCCTTTTTCGCGGAGTTTCCTGTCCTGTTTGCTGTGTTTAGTTTTTGGCGCTGTTGTTGCGTGCTTTTGTTTTGTGCTGTGGGGTTAGGTGAGACTCAGAGTCTGCCAGATGCCGCGGCTTCAAGACCCGGCGGTCGAGCGTATGCTACGACCGGCATAGCAACTAGCTGCACTACCTCCGACGCCTGGTAGTGCGGCGAAGAAGGAGCAGAAGCAGGCTGTGTTTCGTGTATTGCATTCTATGTTCGTGGTTCCCGGTTGATGGGTTGGTGGGTTTGTTTTGTGCGATGGCCAGGGACTGGCTCGTATGCATCGTGCCGAACGATGCTAGTTTGGTGCTCGGCGCGGCTTTTTGTTTTTGTCCTTGTGTGCGTGCGTGCGTGCGTGCGTGCGTGCGTGCGCGCGCG